>JAPPVO010000017.1:104963380-105065884 GCA_030407325.1 Camellia japonica | reverse complement strand
AGAAGAACCAACTCCGAAAATGGGTGAAAAGAAAGGAAGAAGGCATGCATAAAAGAATGGAGAACCAAGCTCAAATCAAGACGAAGTCAGTTTCAGTGATTAGGGCAAGGATGACCATTCACCACATTTACCACATTCACCACAAATGTTGTAACACTATCCTTGAGAGGCTCGCTAGGCCGAAAACTCGAAAGGGCGACCTAGGCAAAAGTTAGAGTATTAAAAAATGAGAAATTAAAAAAAATAATAGCTCGCAAGGTCGAAAACCCTGAAGGGGCGACTTTGGCAAAAGTTAGAGTGTAAAAGGAGAGTGTCAATACCCGAGTGAACCTCAACCATGAGCTACGTTGACCTGATTCCCATTCTTGGGATACGTAGGCAACTTCATCCTGAAGTTCGGTCTTAATCATATCTATCTCATCCAGCTCAACTCGATCGCCTTGCCCAATTCACGTCGTCAGCTTCGTGTTAATCCAAGAGCTACACCGACTGTTGTGCATATCATAACACTTGCGCTGGGTAAGAAAGAAAGAACTAACTTGAATCGACAAGTGGAGAAATTTTCAATACTTGAACTTATCAGTGGAATTTCTATCTTGAGCAAAATAGGAATTAAAATTGAATTTTAAAGGGAGCATAAGTAAAACTAGGGGCACTATGAATGATCAGTTACCTTGAGTCTTTTTCTGCTTTTGGGTTAGTTGTGAGGTCTGTTGTGTCATGCCTAGTGTTTGTCTCAGTCTGTGCTCTATATCAAGTCACCATAACATGTCGCTATTCGAGTCACCATAACTTGCCTGTCACTCAAAAGCGCTATTCATCAAGTCATCCTAGCGAGTTTGTCGCTCAAAGTTCAACAGAGTGGCATGGTCAAAATTTCATACACAAATGTTCGCTCCAAACTCGAAGCCAAGTCCATATGTGGAATTCATAAACGAGCTGAGAGTGCCCATATAAGGGGCAGCGTGTTCGTGATCATTGCAAAGAGAAGATGAGGAATCTATCATTGCTTTAGAGGGGACTGGAGTTAGTTCTCAAAACATGCTGAAACAGAGGAGAAGCATGAGTCTGATGGGTTGGCCACGGATTTGATGATTCCCGTTAGTGGTGCCTACATAATGGTGAAAACAGTGGCTAGTGACTGGACACTACGGGCAAATTTTAGTGCATCTGATCGGGCCATCAATCGAACAAGGAGCATGAACCCAATCAGTGGCTAGTGACTGGACACTAGGGGCAATTTTCAGTGCATTTGATTGGGCCATCAATCGAACAAGGGGCATGAACCCAATCGGTGGCCAATGACTGGACACTAGGGGCAAATTTCAGTATATCTAATCGGGTCATCATTTGAACAAAGGTCATGAACCCAACCTTTCTCTCCATCTGCCAATGCCTTTTGTCGGGAACTTTTTCCTGGATTAGGGTGGGTTTACCCCCATGATGATTCTGATATGATTCAACTTTTGAAAATTGTCTCCGAACATTTCAAGACTCTCTTGGGATTGCAATATTCCCTCTGATTAATACATGTGCTTTGGATTATGCCTATATGTTCATACATATGGGTTGCTTTGAACTGCGTGATTGGTTGCTCTTGCTCTTGACTTTGTTTTGTGCTTAACAGAGTTTTGTTGAATTGCCTCCCTCTTTATTACATTTCAATAAGTTATGGCAGAGTGCCCTACACTCATCTCATAAGGTACATGATGCAATAACTCTATGTACTGCTATTTCCCTCTACATGCCCAAATTTCCATAGAATATGCTCTTGATTCATGCATAGAATGTGCAACATGCTTTCAAATTTGCATAGAATATGCTCTTGATTCATGCATAGAACATGCAACATGCTTTCAATCTTGCATAGAATATTCATCGCACTTTTTTGTGCACCTTACTTGCACTTGTTTGTGCATTTTATCACACTTTCTTGTGCATTTGAATTTACACTCGTGCTTTCTTATGCATCACACTTTCTTGTGCATTTTAACTCACTCGCACTGTCTCGTGCACTTACACTTTGTATCTCACTCGCACTGTCTCGTGCACTTACACTGTGTATCACACTCGCACTGTCTCATGCACTTATACTTTGTATCACATTCACACTCTCTTGTGCATCGCACTCTCTTGTGCACCCTCCCAGTCTAGGAGACCTTAAAATCCTGCGTTTACACTCGCACTTTCTTGCGCATCGCACTTTCTTGTGCAATTTACACTTGCGCTTTCTTGCACGTTGCACTGTTTTGTGCACTTTCTGGTCTAGGAGACCTTAAATCCTCTAAAGGTGCAATTCCTTTAGTGTTTGTCGTGCCCGAACGACTTCCGGTGGTCTGGTATAGCCACCTGTCTGTGTTTGCGATGAGTTCCTGAGAGATCAACTGCGACGGTGGAAACTAGAGTTCAAATGGCTGATGCCTAGAATGCAAAGGTTCGGAATTTTTGAGACTAAAGTCTGGTTTAAATACCCAAGGGTGTATCCCCGGCTTGAAATCTGTATGGCAGCCCCATAGATTGAGATAGCATGTCTGTGCCTCAATTTTGGATACTGAACCAACCTAATCTGTCACCCTATTGGAGAATAGGGAAAGTTGCGAAGATAGTCAGGGAGAAAAGTAGTACCTGTGGTTTGGAAGCACAACCGAGAAGAAGAGAAAGATCCCCAACGGCATAAGATGAGTCATCACCAATTACCTCTGTAAGGTACTTTCACTTCCTAGCTGCTACATCTCATTTATTATCTATTGCATCACATCTATTACTTCTGTTGCATTGCATGTCACATCTATCGCATGCATCTACTCCATTATCTATTTTATCACCTGCAACCTTTCCATGTGAAGCTTAGTATGGCATGTGCTCATACATATCCTTTGTTGAAGCATGGTTCTGTGATAATGTGTTTGCGCCTATTCCACTAAGAGAATTGTGGTCTGAGGGTTTCGGCACCTTTTCTATGTTAGACATGGTCTATTTTGTATCCATACCTTTTCTAGGTAAAATGTAGTTTGGCTTGCGTCTGTTTCTTCATCGCATCCATTGCATCGATTGTATTGTACTTTGTTTTGTTGCATTCAGCATTTAGGATCATGATCTTTCCATAGCAAATCATTCCTCACTTATAATTGTAGTGAACATCCAATTTAGAAGAAAATCTTTCAATTTTAGAAGAAAATTTTAGTGAACATCCATTAAAACTATGGCAACGTAGTCCACATTATTGTAGTTTAAAATTGAAAGACCCTAATGTTATCATTAGAGTAAGACCAATGATCTATTCTAGACAAGATATAGATGAATTTGATATTCAACTCCAAGAACTTTTAGACAAAAAGTTAATTGAAGAAACTAAAAGCCCTCATTCTAGTCCAACTTTTATGGTAAGAAACCATGCTGAAATTAAAAGAGGAAAAGCCCGAATGGTAGTCAACTATAAACGGCTAAATGAAAATTTAGAATTTGATGGATATTTTATTCCACGAAAAGATGTTTTGATTAACTTAACCAAAGGATCAAAAATCTTTAGCAAATTTGATTGTAAAAGTGGATTTTGGCAAATTCAATTGACTAAAGAGTCAAAAAAATTGATAGCTTTCAGTACACCTAGAGGACATTATCACTGGAATGTTATACCTTTTGGATTAAATATTGCACCACAGGTATTTCAACGGTGGATGGATACAATTTTTAAATATTTTAAAATCATCTTAAATTTAAAATTTAAAGATCTTAAAGATTGTTGTGTAGTTTGTATTGATGATATACTTATCTTCTCTAAAACCAAGGAGGAAAATAAGAAACATTTAAAATTACTTTGTGAAAAATTTCAAAAACATGGAATTATTTTGTCTCCAAAAAAGATTGAACTTGAAAAAGAATCAATTGAATTTTTGGGAATAATTTTAGACCAGAAAGGTTTAAAATTACAAGAACATATTTTGTCCAAAGTACGAGATTTTCCTGATACTATTGAAAATATAACACAATTACAGAGTTTATTAGGCATTTTAAATTATGGACGAAATTTTATCAAAAATCTTTCAAAAATAGAAATTCCTTGGTTAACCAAATTAAGGAAAAATGTTATTTTTGAATGGACAACAGAAGATGTTGCTTTAATTAAACAAATTAAAGAAAATGTTAAAAATTTACCGGATGTTTATCTTCCTAAAACAGGTGATAAATTAATTTTAGAAACAGACGCCTCAGAAGCATGCTGGGGATGTGTTCTTAAAGCTATACCCAGTAATTTATGGTATGATAAAGAAATACCTTTATCAGAAAATGGGATTAGACCAAGAAAAAATCCAATACCCATAAAACTACAAAGAGATAGACTGGTGTAGATAAGCTTTGGCTGAGCTGCTTTTTTGTGTAGCGTCGGCTGAAAGGATGTGGCTGATCACTTTCCGCCTAATAATGCAGGTTGCTCCACGTGTCCTGGATAAGGTTGGAGTCGATCAGGAGACAGCTGCATTTGATAGTGAGGTCCACTATGCTTCCATCCTGTTGATGAGATTGTGATATTCTTCATCAGTCTCTGATGGAGGAGAATCCGGATCTTGGCTGTATTGCTCATTCCGGAAATGTTCTACATCATCCGCAGTCATGGCTAGTTCCAACGGAAGATCCAAATTATTTCTCTTTTTGAGATTTATTAACAAGTCGAGAGCCTCATTAATTTGTGTAGGAGACCTTTGATAGGTTATGGGAAAATGGGTTACAAATAATATTCTACCATCTGTAACCATGAATGGCAATTTTGCTGAGCCATGGATGTTGGACGCTGCTTGTGAAACAGATATTAGACTGTCTATTCAATATTCTATCAAAGAAAGTTTTTGGATATTTTCCAATCCCTCTCTCTGGTGATCTTCATCTAAATAATCATCTTCAAATTCAAAATCTTCAGTTTCTTTAAGATACCAAATCTGGTATGGTTAGAAAAAATGTTCTCGTTCTCGCCAACCAACAGTGCTGGAGATCCAGAAAGTAAAATATTTGCTCCATCGAAAGCCTTTTACTATCCATGAGAGCATTGATTTGATGATCATTGGATAATCTATCCATTGGATTGGATCTAAAATTTGGAAAATAACTTGATTAGTTATTCCCCAATCTATATCCTCAAAAAACCACATGTCATGGTCTGCCATGATGGTTATTTTGGGAATTCCATCTTTCAAATTTAATTTATCATAAGATCGTTCTAAGATTTGTCTAATCTTATCATGATGATCTTCAACTCGATTTTTAATTAACATAAAGATTTCTTTTAGAAGCAAAGTTCTTACTTTTTCAAAAAGACAAATTCTTTTTATTTGTTCAAAAACTGGATCAGAAAACTCATCTGATATGAGGTCTGATAGTTGAAGAAAATTGTTTATTTTTTCAAAATTAAAATCTTCATTCCAATTCATTTGTTTAAGAATATTGAAACAAAGATTTTTCAAATCTTTTAATTTAGCTGTTTGCTCAGCTAATTTGTTGGCCAGAACTCCCATGTGTTTTCGAAATTTCACTTTGTTGTCTACAATGTGAGTTTTCCAAACTCCATTGAGTTCTGTATAAATTTCTCTGGATATACCAGGGTTGAAAAAATCTTTTATCTCAGATTCATCTGATTTAGATGTCTGAATATTAGTTGGAATTGGGTTAGTTCTCATTTGATTCCTTTGATAAATAGGCATAGCTGGTGCACTGTAAAAAGATGTTTTTAGCTTTGGTCATGCTATCATATGCTTTAAAGCTTGCTCCTGAATATCCACAAACTTGCAGATTGGCTTCGTTCCAGTTTATGTAAATTCCAGGTTGTCTTCCTGAAAACACAACATAAACTTTTTCTTCTCTGAGGATTGCTCTTTTAGCAATTGTCACCCAATCTCCTTGAGCGGGTTGTTTACCCTTATCCATTGTTTCCTCTTGGTCTAGAGGTCTTCTGCAAAAATTAAATTTACTTGTTTAGCAATTTAATTTTCTGAAACAATTTCTGCTAAGAAAATCTGCAAGAAAATTGTTAGTACCTTTAAGATGTTCTACTTCAAAAGTATATTCAGAAATTTTATTATACCAGGCTAATCTTCTTCCTTGTTCAATAGGTTTTTTATTGATCAAGAAATCTCTTACTGCCTTATTATCAGTGCGTACAATAAAATTTTCTTCTAAAATTTTATAAATCCAATGTGATTCATCAATAGTTTTGATGATGGGAGTTAAATCACCACGCGGCACGGGCGCAAACTCTTTATCACAAATATATTTATGTTGTTCTAACAAGGGAATATAAATTAAGACATTGTTTATGCTTAATGAAATAGCCTTTTCCTGTATTTGCATTGGAATGTATTTATATATAAAATTATTTCCAAGAAGGAAATCTCCATGCATATACGGAAAACATAGAATTTTTGGTATAATGAATTTGCTATCATTTAACCAAATAGCGATATTTTTAGCCTTGAATTATATGGAAATATGGTTGCCATCAATTCCAGTAACCAAAATTGGATGCTTCATTAGTGTCCATTTTTCTTTTGGTATGGCATTCCACTTACATGAGCTAACTGTAGCTCCTGTGTCTATGAGAACACTGAGGCTATAGGGTTTATAACCTGCAAAATTAAATGTTCCCAATACATATGTATACCTTCTTTTTCCTTGGCTAGGAGAAAAAATAATATCATCATTTTTTGTTTGAAAATGATACATATATGCAGACTTAATATGTTCAAGTTTTCTTGTTCCTGAAAAAATAGGAATCTGAACATTGTTTGAAGTAATAGATTCTTGATTAGAATTATTACTTGATTCTCCAATACTTAATTTTGAAAATGATTTGTTAGGAAAATCTTTTTCAAATACAGAAGTTGATCTTTTAATTTTTGGAACTGTATTTTCAATATATAAATTTTTTCCTGATGCCTGCATTTGTAATTGTGCAGGTTTTTTTTGTTTTAGAAGATTCTCCTTGTCCCACTAGGTCTTGGATTAACCATTGTCGAGGGACTTCTAAATCGCTCCAATTCATTAGACGAGGTTGTATTACCGTGTCAAATGGTCTTGGTTCAAAGATTTCAACGATTTTATTATCATTTGATCTTGTTTTTGTTTCAGGAAATTTGGTTAATTCGTGAATTGTTTTCCAACGAATAGCCAAATCATGAGAATTTGATTTCATTCCTAATCCTTGTGTTTTAATTCTTATTCTAACTGTATCTTCAAGATTAGGATCATTTATGGAAATAAAGAAATTTGGTCTAACATTAAACCAAACTACTCCATTAGCCAAATTAGACTGAATTCCTCCAATGATTGCTTTCATTGCTTTCATTGGGTCGGAAAATCTTTTATCAAAAATTACTGCCAAGATAGGAGTATCTATCCCTTGGCGAAGTAAGGCTGTTATGGTTACTTGAATTAATCCAATATGAATATATTGAATTTCAGGATATTTCTTTTTCCATCTTGCAACCTTTTTCTTATCAAAAAAAGAAATATCAATATTTCCTTCTTCTGACCATTTTGCTTGAGTGTTACCACTATATTGTTCAAACACTCTTGTTGAAAAGAAGTTGAATTTTGAAAGTTTGTAAATTTCTGAAACAACAACTTCTTGCTTTTTTTCGAATTTTGCTAATTCTTCGTCGGTAAAAGTTTTTTCTTCTCCAATTACATCTCCAAGTCGAATTGCCTATAATTCTTCTTGAGATATATTATCTACTTCTTGAGATATTTCTTGACTATTATTAGTCATCATGAAGATTAGTTCTTCATCTGAACTTTCTTCATCACTAGAAATTTCATATAAGATTTCTTATTCATCAGAAATTTCTTCTCCATATATTATTTCAAAATCTTGTTCTTCAAGGACTTTGATCATTTTCTTTGCACTTTTTCCCCTTTTTGGGCATTCGGGTGCATAGTGACCTTCTTCGTTACAAATGTAACATTTACAAGTTTTCTTTTTTGAAACACTTGTTGGTTTCTTTTTTCTAATATACTTTTTCTTTTTTGAAAAAGTTTTGTTCTTTTTCCAAGATTTCCATTTATATTTTCTACGTTTTTTGAAAAATCCTTTTCTTTTAGGAAATGTATTACAACCAATTTTCCAATTTTCTTTTAAAATTTTATCACAACATTTTTGACCGTATTGTGAGTTGGAAATTTGATTTTTTATTTATTTTTTCGCCTTTGCTTCTAGACACCGATCTGCTATCAGTCTTAGAACATAATTAATGCGAAAACCAAAATTATCATATTCTTCCTTCCCTATTTTTTTGAGAAAATCAGGATATGTTTTAATACATAACTCATTCCATGGATTAGGGAGTTTATGAAAAAATTGATCTAACCAAGGTTGATTTGCTGGTGGATCAATAAGATAATAATATTTTTTTAAAGTTTGAACATAGTCTTCAAAAAGACAAATATTACATAATTCTAATTTAGTCAAAATATAATTTGCATCTGCTTGCAAATTAGTATCTCCTGCAAAATCACATAAATTTTCTTTTATGATTTTTGCAAATTCAGCTAAAATTGTGTCAAGTGTGAGAAAATTTGTTAACAAATCCGTTTTTTGACTTTTTCCAATTTCAGATTTTTCCCACTATCTTAACCATTGCAACACATCTCCCTGGAGAGTTGCTGCAATATAATCAAGGAATTTTTCCTTTGACCAGCTATTTTTATAATTGGTAATAATGATGGACAAGGATTGTGCCCAGTCATCAATTGCTTGTTCCTGATCCTTAAATGGAACATGAGACAAGTCTAAATAAGTACCATTTTGAGCTATTGGATACTTATGATTATTATCTTTTCTAGATATTACTGCTCAGGTGTATTTGGAGGTACTTCCAATGTTAGTATCATTTTTAACTTCATTTGTTTGAATAAAGTCAAAATTTTCTCCATTTCCCCATTGCCAAATAATTCGGGATCAATTGGCTTTCTGCCTTTCTTTTCCCTTTATTTATTTCTGATGAAATATCTTGATCTATTGTTTCTTCAGATGAGGATGATTGGCTGTCAACATCATTAGTTGACATATTAATATCATAATTAAAGTGTTGTAAAAGGATTTCATTTTCTAGATAAGTTTCTCTTATCTGATCTAGTAGCATATTTCTTTCATCAATACCTAAATCTGGGTCTTTATATAATTTTCTCCAATAATCCAATATTTCAACAATATTTTCATATTCAGTCCTATTATAGGTATTGGTTTGAAGTACCATAATATCTTTTGTACCATAAAATAACCTAGGGATGTAACTATCTCCTGGACTATTCATTCCATCATTGTTTATGAAGGATATAGTTTCTAATTTTGTCACCAAATTGTTTATTTGGTTTTTTACTTCTTTATTTAAGTCAATATTTATTATAAAACCCAAATTATCTATTTTAGATTCTATAGACTCAACTTTGGACTCTAGATAATTTTGAATTATTTTTTGATTTTTATCTAATTTAGAAAACCAAGAACACATAATATCAGTAATATTATTTAAACTAGAGCACACACTATTTATATTTGCAGACTATTTAGTAATATGCAAGTTATGATCACATTTATTATTAATATTATTTTTTGTATTTCCAAAGCATATTATATCGTCAGAATTAATTGTCATTTTAGATTGTTGTTGGTACCTAAGACCCTCCTAGTGTATTATATGGTACCTAAAACCTCTCTTTATGATCTTAAAGACTTAATTATGGCCAATAGTCAAAAGATCTTAATGAGTATATGGGCTTTGACATACACTAAGCATATAGGTTTTACAACAACTATAAATGAAACAAATAATTATGAAGATACAAAATACAAAGGATACAAAAAAAACTTAGACGAAATTTTTAATTAAATTTTTTTTTTTTATATATAACATAAAACACACCATACACACTTATATATATCCAAAATTGTTACATAGATAGAAATACTTACATAGCTTGATCTTGCTTTTAAAAGTTCTTCACCAAGCTCTGATACCAATTACAAAACAAAAAAAAAAAATGAGCTTTTTACTATTTTTATTATGGTGGAATTATGGAATAAGGAAGTATGATAGAGAAATTAGAGACAAAGCACAAAGATGGAGAGAATTTCCATTGCTTTCTTCATTGGCTTGAATGCCAATTTATAGAATACATATTGTATATACAGACAAAAACCAAAAGTTATGGCATATCTACCTTACGTCCAATTTCTACAACTTTTGACAAAACTTTACAACTTTTTGACAAAGTCTACAAAGACAAAAAGTCATAAATGAGAGACTTCAATTATTTGTCATCTTTATACTACAATTATATACATACACTGTATATATAGACGGGGTAGAGAGATCGGTGAATGAAACTAGATCGGTGAGAGAAAGAGGTGAGAGTGAGGGACACGAACTTTGCCATAGAGGTTTGATTTGGAAGATCTTAGGAGAGGAGATGAGAAAAGAGGAGAGAGAGATGAAGATCGGTGAGGGGAATGAAGAGAGAGCAAAGAGATAGAGAGAGAGAGAGAGAGAGAGAGAGAGAGAGAGATTGGTGCCATAGAGAGGAAATGACTCAGCAGGAGAGGTATATAGATAGATAGATATTGGAATGCACATGGATTGTTCTAGATAGAAACTGCAAAAGAATTATTTCGGAGAAATCAAGTCATTGAAACTGAAGTCCAAAAAATGAGTACACAATTAGATACATTTAACCAACACCTTGCTGAGAAAGAAAAGAAAAAAGAGGAAAGAGAAGAAAAAATGATCAAGCACTACAACAGATGAAAGAACTTGAGATGAAAAAATATGAGTTTGAGATGAGAAAGGAAGAACACCAAATAATGACTATGGATATTTCTCATTTGGACCCTCAGATGAAAGCGTATTACACAATACGAAAAAATAAGATTTTCGCCAAGTGGTCCTCAAATGTGAGCAGCCCAAAATTTTATTTTCCCCTACCTCCTGATGAATAATTACGGGATAAATGTTAGTCTTTATTTTTTGCATATCATTAAATTTGCAATATCATTTACTTTTTGATGTAATTGTTAGTCTTTATTTGCAATGTAATTTTTATTTTGTAATGAAATTTCATTTTTTTTTTTTTTTTTTTGAGTATTTTGTACTTCACAATGTAATATTATTTTTTCAATGTATAATGTTCACTAATTGTATTATAATTTAATATTTTCAATAAAGTATAATGTAAAAAAATAATTATATTTTTCAAATGAAGACATAAAAAGATAAAATACATTAGTTGATATTAAATGAAGATAATTTTATTATAAAAAAAGACATTATAATATAAATATATAATTTTTTCAATTTTTCCAATTTTTCATTTTTTTTTATTTTTTATATTTGGCTATTAGGAATAATATAAATATATAATTTTTTTTAACAAACAAGTAAAAAAATGTCACAAGAGATAAAAAATAAACAAAATAAAATCACAAAAAACCTATATCCAAACAAAACCTACAAATTTGGAGGGAAAGTTGGTTGAGATTTGCCAAAAATAACAAATGACTATTGGAGCACCATTACTATAATTTGACAAAATAACACTATTCATTGCCAAATTATAGCAATAGCAATATAACAACCATCATTAGAGATGCTCCAAGATCGGATTTTCTTACCACAAAAGAATAATTAAAAAAAAAAAAAAGAAAAAAGAAATTACAGAGGTCACAGCGGTGGGTAATGGGTAAGTCATCAATACACACCTAAGATTCGCTTAAATTATAAATTGACTCGTATAATTTTAAAAATTATAAATATTTTATTATTATAATTTTTTATTTAACAAAATTAATAAAAAAATTAAAATACCCAATTACTCTCTTCTATATCAATAAAATTATTTGAATTGTGAATTAAAATATTTTTTTAATATCATCAAAAATTGTCACACCAAAGATTCACTTAAATTATAAATTGACTCTTATAATTTTAAAAATTACAAATACTTTATTGTTATAATTTTTTATTTAATAAAATTAATAAAAAGAATAAAATACCAAATTACCCTCTTCTATAACAATAAAATTATTTGAATTGTGAATTAAAATATTTTTTTAATATCATTAAAAATTGTCAATTCAAAACGGGCAATCTATATTTTAAGAAAATTTCAAAAAATATATTTGTAATTTACCCAAGATTAATTGAATTTTTAATTCTGAATTAATTTGTTAAATATGTTGAAATTTAAAAATTAAAAAACCCTGAAAATTTTGATTTAAATTTAAAAAAAAAAAATTTAACATGGACTGTTTGGCATACTTGGACAAACTACTTCTCGAAAAAGATGAACATTATATGAACAAACAAATTTTACAAAACTTTCTTCCATTAGTTGTTTTTATCACAATATCCTACCAAGGCCCGTTTCAAATATTGAAGTAATATTACTGCTTGCCACATATGCGAACCAAGTAAAGTTTGTAAATTTGTGTAGCATTTTTTTAAATAAAAAACAATAATTTATAAATAATGGAGAAAATTTATTGCACCACATATATTAGACCAGAACATGTAGCAGTCATAGAACATGTAGTAGTCATACAAGCCAAACACCACAACAAAATGGAGGCCACAAATTTACAAGACAGAGTTAAGAGCATGCAAAGCAAAGCAAAACAAAGCAAATAATGATATACGAAAGTATTGTCTTAGATCACACCATCATCATCATCATGTGGGTGAGAGACTGCTGTAGATGCGCTTCAAACTTGAGCATGCTGCCCGTATCCTCCCCATGCTCTCATGGCATATCTATACACAACATCACAATATTCATTAATTTATTTAATAATAAAAATAAATAATAAAAAAAAGGAACTTTTCATCTATGCAAAATATAACACACAAAAAAATAAATAAATAAATAAATAAATAAATGAGAATCATTGAAATTGTAATTGATTTTTCTCACCTTTGAACAAAAGCGGACATCAAGGGTCTCCAGCATGTTACATTGTGATACAGCAGCTTCAACCATTTCTTTATCAATGTTGCACGACTAAGGATTGACCAGATGGATAATAGATAGTTCAGCCACCAAAGTTTAAAAGGAAAATTAGAAAGCAACACTAAAACAAGTAGTAGATTTCAAGGCCATGTGTTACAGAGTCCTATAAAATGTCCTGTGAAAAATCAGTTGTGAAAGTATGCTTGCATTGAATAACAAAATACACAACATCATGCCAATTTTGGTGGTCCAAACATAATGATATGGGACTTTCCACCGAGGAAGAAGTTTAACTTGTGTGTGTTGGTCCAAACATAATGACAAGGGTCTTTCTACCAAGGAAGAAGTTAAACTTGTGTATGAAAGTCATACCGCGGAAACATATGCAACAACCACCATGATAGGGGGAGAGAAACCTTTAAAGAGGAGTCTCCAGAAAAGCAAGTGGAAGGTAAGATACAAGTGCGCACATAATAAAGGATTAAAAAAAAACTACTATCATATAGTTATCGCTGTGCAGAACCCTGCCTGGCCCGCTTTTTCTCGCCGGCCCCACCAGTTTGGGAGGGTTGGTCATGCAGATTGGGCAGTTTTGATCTATTTTTTAGCATGTTTGTTGAACATGCAGTTAAAAATAGCGTAACACGCGCCGACCCCCCTTGCTATATTTGTACTACGTCTTATAGATATATTTTTTAAACCATCCTAACACCCAATTACTCCTCACTCCAAAACCAAAACCCAAACAATATCTTTTAAACTTCAAAGATCATTTAGATCATTCTAGATACAACTCAGACTCGATCACATCCTAAAAAGCACCAACAGTTATAAGAAGGTGACGTGTCTATGTTGGACACGTGTCGGAAACCAACACTCCTTGGACACTCTTGACAAGTGTCGGATATTCTTTTTTCTGTGTCCATAATTAAAAATAAAAATGTAAGTTTCAGACCATTTTGCAATGAATCTGTCACTTCTTGGCCATGTGCATCACTAAAAAAGAAACATGAGACCAACATTTCTTGGACTTTCAAAGTTTTGAGAATTTCACATAAATATCTTATATCCTTAAAAAAATTATAATTATTAAGAATAATTCTATAGAAGTTTCACAAAAAATTAAATGAAAAATGCAAAAGGAAGCATAAATGTCATAGTAGATGGCTGAGGATGAGGCAAAAGTCACAATTATATATGTTTGCTATAGTTCAAAAACTCATGCAAGAGAATTAGATACAACATTTAATATAAAGTAATTATTTAATTCTGTATATATTATGCACATATATAACTATATAATATCAAGATACAAAAAAAATTTGGCGTGCCCAAACTGTGTTCGTATCCTACGTTTTTGGAATTTGCCGTGTCGACATGTCCGTGTCAAGTCATGTCATATCCGTGTCTCGTGTCCCATGTCCATGTGATGAAGAATATAAGAAGCTCAAGGATGAATAAATTCAAAGAAGCGGCAATATTTGAAAATTGTCATGATTTCAAAGAAAAACCAATAGGAACTATACATAATTATATTTCTAGCATTATTAATCTTATTTTTTGATTATTTTTATGCTTTCTACTATTTTTAGGTTAGGTATTTTGGTAATTTTCATATTTGCTAACATGGGTTGTAAGGATCACCCATGAGTTGTCTTGTGAGTCAAGTTATTTAATTGATTTTTACTTAGATTTTTTTTATTTGGTCTTAAATTGGTTTTGGAAGTCAAAGTATTTATGTAGTTTTCTTTTTTTGTTCTAGTTGAATAGTCAGCTCTTAAGTCCATATAAAGTCATATAATGATTATAATTCAATAGAATTCATGTTTTAGAGAATTTCAAAAGCTTTGATGCTTTTTTATAAATAGTGTGATACAATCAAACCCAACTGTGATGCTTAAGAGATTCTAAGAGTGATTCCTATAACTATCTTCTTCTTTCTTTATTTATTAAATTTCAACACTTCCACAACCCCTGTTTTGATCTCTTTCCTTTCCTTTCATCAACCCTAAACCTAGTTCATTTCATTCATTAATTGAAACACTAAATTCCCGCATTGTCCTACATATAGTGTCTATGCTTCATAGATCACAGGTACTCTCTAAGTCTATCTCATACTCTGATCTCTCTCCATTGTCACAAATCAACGGTGGGTCTACCCCCTCCCGCTCCCACTAGCTCCCCATTGCAATTGACCATCACCCCTCCCCACACCACTGCCCTGCCCCTGCCCCTGCCCCTGCACCATCACCCCCTCCCCACACCACCAGTGGCAACTCCAGAAAATTTTATAGGTGGGGTCCCTCAAAAAAATTAAGTTAATAAACTTTATTTAAAAAAAGGCTAATTAATATTTGAACTTCTCCACCTTTAAGTAAAATAATTTTTTAATAAAATACTATCGTTTTAACAAAAGAAAAAATATATATAAACTTTTACAATCGTATTCAATGAGGTGTCATTTTTTTGAATTATTACATAATAACCTCATTGTCCAACACATCATTTTCTATATAGTTGATCAAGCAACTATTTAACCATTGATCTCTCATTTGGTTTGAGTGTAATAAAGAATGACTAGGTTCTTACACTCCATTTGTTTCGGCAAAAAATTTTTCTGCACAATTATTTAAACAGCCAAATCCAGTAAAATAATAATAACCGGAAAAAGCATACCTGAAGAAAGAGGCTAGTTAACTTTGGACACTTGAGTTTCAAAATTTCCAAGGAGCAACAATTGCTGACAACATAACATAAAAATAAAAAATAAAAAAATTAGAAATTTTTTTTTTAAAAAAAAAAAGGGTCTAACAGTATTTAAAAATAAGAAATTAAAAAAAGAAATAAAAAAGAGAAATTGTACCTCAAATTAAGAAAGCATAAATTGAGACAAACAACATCAACTTCTTTCAAATTTGCAGACAGAGAAAGGTTAAGTGATAACAATTGGAAGCACCCTGCTGCTGGAGGAATAAGAACTTTTTTAATGTTTGGACAACCAACACAGTTGAGGTTCTGCAACAAACGATTAGGCTGCTCCATTGGAAGGTGGGCATCATCTTGAGAAAACAAGTCAGCTGAACCACAAATGCTAGAAAGCCGATCACTACTAAAACCCCAATCTAGGTCATGCATATTCACACATCCATTCAAGCTCACATGAGTTAGATGAGTGCAGCAAGCCAGAAGTTCCTCTATGGCAGACTGACTGAGGCTTCCATATGACAGGTCCAACTCATAAAGGTCTGGGAGAGCACCTTCTTTGTAAAGAGGCTCCAGTGATGAGTCATCAAGATATTTGCATGCCTGCAACTTTAAAACCTTGCAGAAGACAAGAAAAGAAGCAGTTGAAGTGAAAATAACAAAGAAAAGGCATTCTAACCTTGGAAGAAAAATTAACTGGTTGAGATTAACAAGCTGTATTAATCTATTAATATTACTTATTTGTTTTGTGTTTGGTAGGGAGGATATGCAGGCTAGAAAAACAATTCCCCATAACAAAACGTCAATGGTGAGACCCATCGGCTCAGTAATGAACCATATGGCTGTTTCTCTTTTGTTCCTCTCCCAGATATCAACTTTAAGGTGCCAATCCCCATCAATTTGCTCAGAGCTAATCATTGGGAACGGAATTTTGCACACTGCCACTCACTAGTTGACAGCCCTACATGAAACCAACACCCCCCCCCTGGGTGGCAAATTTATCTATCAGCCAGTGGTTCAGATGGCAACCACAGATCAACCCAACCATGGGTGATCGTATTCCATGAAATGTGCCATCTTCGGACTCACTTGTTAATGCTCATTGCTCAGAAAGATGTAAGAAAACCAACCAATTATAAGCCCTAATGAAGGTCCACTAGCAGTAGTATGAATGAAATATGACCACTATAACATTAAAGCAATTAAAAACTCTCAGAACAATGCATATTGATCTAGATATTTATGCATGCGTGTCGGCATAAAACTCAAAACCCATCCATGTTTATGGTTCATATACTTGGATGATGAAATTCACCTTCAACTGCAAACAGGACTCAAAAACAGGCTGCAAGTTCATCAAAAAGGTATAAGATAAATCAAGTGAGGTCAAATTTGGAAGCCGCCGCAAAGAAGAGAGTCCTTCAGGACCAACGGATGGACATGACATTAATATTAGTGATTCAATACACGGGCATGAAGCAGTTGTTGCAGATAAGCAGTCATCTTTCAGTTGGCTGTGCATGTGAAATAGAATAATGTTAGCTTGAGGAGACATAGACGGGGAGAGAAAAAAAGAAGGGAAGAAAGAAGTTAGACCTGCAAAAGGAAGCATCCAGAGAAGTTAGAAGAGGACAATTAATAGATGCCTCAGATAATACGCCACATCCTTTCAACTCGAGCAACTTCATATGTGGTGCTTCAATATGGAGTACACTTAGTTTAGGACATATTCCCAAATTAAGAGACTGAAGACCAACCTGAATTAAAAACAATCACTTTGAGCTTGAAAGGTTGATGCAAAAGCATCTCAATGTATAAAATCAAAGGCATAAAAGCATGGACTGCAGTGATAGTGACTTTTATGCCCCAACTAGAAACTCATATATAATAGTCAACAATAATACAGCATTCTAATTTCAAGAGAGAGATGCAATTGTTTCCACTCACAGTGCAAAATGATGCTCTTTCAAGATGATCACAGCCATCCAAAGAAACACTCTCAAGATAAGGACATGTGAGTTCAAGAGAAGTAACAGCACGACAACCAGCAAGAGAAAGACTGACTAAAGAATTACTACATAATCCCACAGCTGTTAAGCTCTGAAAAAGGAAAATTAACCACATTCAGTCATCATAACATAAATTGAAAAAGAGAGCATATTGCAGTATACGTATCAAGCAGTTAACAGAACACCATGTGGTGCAGCAACCACACAGGCTTAAACAAAAATAATAAATAAACAAATAAAAGAAGCATCTGGTAGAACTGAGAACTCAAATTCAGTAAACACATACGAAAGGAAATCTTCCCATATATGTTTATGAAGTACATCCATAACCATTTTGCATCTGTCTGGTTTAGTTTTTTAAAGTGTTTACAATTGTTGAAAACATAAAAATGAATATGAGACACGTGAGTAGAAATATCTACCTCAAAATTTCTACAGAGTGGTGCATAAAGCAGCTTCCATTGTTTTTTAATTTTCTTTGTTTTTTTTTTAAAAAGTGTGGTCCATTAAGAAACAAAAACAATCCAAAAAGAAAAGAAAAAAATGCTTTTCAAAATTTTCATTGATCCCATTTTCCAAAATTAGAAATGAGAAACTCCAATTCAGTAAACACATATGAAAGGAAATCTTTCCAGATATGCTTACATAGTACATCTACATCCACAACCTTTTTGCCCAATGTTCACTGTTCTTGGAAACAGAAAAAATGAATATGTGACACATGTCAAAAGAAGTATCTCCAACAAAATTTCCTCAAAGTGGCTGCTTAATTGTTTACCAAAAAAAAAAAGTTCCATTAAGAAACAAAAACAATTACATTTCATAAATTAGAAATGAAAACTTAAGACGAGAATGAAAGGAAAAAAAACAGTCACAGCAAGATATGAAAACCCAACAAATCATATAAAGCTACATCCTCAATTGAACATGCAAAGCACAAGTGACTTCAACTAAACTACAGAAACAGCAAAATGCAAAGAACTAAGTTCACACACACCTTGCAGTTATCAAGAACTAATGATTTTAGCATAGGGCATCCACCACCATCACTGAAAACTTCGCAGATAGAATTTGTTAGAGATTCACAATCTGCAAGGTCCACCTCTTGCAAACATTGGCATTGGAATCCCAAAGTTGTCAAGCTTTCTTGCTTTTGCAGCACTAATTTCTGCATAAACATAAAACCAACCATACCTTCAGGATTCATACCTCTCTGAAAACAAAGGACAATATGGAGAAAAAGAAAATAATAAACAATTTAATGAAAGACATACTTGTAGTGAATTTGATGTGATGTTAATTCGCAAGAGAGAAGGGCAATTTGACACTGCAATAGATGACAGCATGATACTTCGTAAATTTAAATCAACAAACCTGCAGGCATTATAATAACATGAGTTACTGTCCACAACAGTGTACCAAAAATTTAACTAAGCAGTTCCCCTGCCACAATATGAGGTTAGAGCAGCAAAATATACTTGCGACAATGGACGAGTCTTATATTCTGCAGGCGTGGAAGATCCAACGACACTGCTGCCAATAAGCTGCAATTGTCAAGCTCCAAGACCTACATCGCAACAAAATTTTGATTTCATTTACTATTCACACATTGAATAACGCCTGGGCAATGCTAACTTATGAGACAATTAAGAGGCTTCAAACCTCCAACATGTAACTATGAGATATTGCCGCCATTGAAGCTGAAGTTATGCCCTCACAGCTGTGAAGCTTGAGAACTGTCAACATTGGTAGTCTCACAGACTTCAACAAAAGCAACAAATCGTGTCAACTTAAGGCATATCCAAACATAACCAGCACAGGAATAGTCAAAAGTAAGATCACTGACCTCAAGAGAGATGTTTGGGCAGTATGACGCATTAAGAACATGGAGATTACCACAAGTAAGGGCTATTTCACGTAGCGTTTCATCACTCACACACGAACAATTTGACATATCCAAAGACTCTAAAAGCGGGCATGATGTTGCTGCTGAACGAATTGCAGCATCTGAAAACTTGTGGCAAGAGGCTACATCAAGATCATGCAAAAGAGGGCAGTTGAGCACTGCGTGAGCCATACTACTGCGCTTCAAAG
This sequence comes from Camellia japonica, assembly GCA_030407325.1. NCBI lineage: Eukaryota > Viridiplantae > Streptophyta > Magnoliopsida > Ericales > Theaceae > Camellia > Camellia japonica. The sequence continues at coordinate 105,046,091 of JAPPVO010000017.1, read as the reverse complement.
ACAAAGTTTCAAGTTGTGGGCACCTGCATAGCATGAAACTTAGCAAAAAATTGAACAGGTTAACTAAACATTACACTTCTGTCCGATTAATTACTACTGTGTCACCTGACGGAAATACGGAGCACTCTGCATTTCACAATTTGAAGTTGTCTCAATCTATCATGGTATACAGGTATATCTTGAATACCATTACCAAGGGTAGCATCAATAATAGCAAGACTCTTTAACAGTTGGCAATCTGTTAGGGCTTGAAAAAAAGTTTCCCCTAGTTGTCCTTTTCCCAAAGTTAGAGCCTCAAGATTCCTGAAAAACATCAGATATATCAGCAGCGGTCCTAACAAAATTATCTGTCTTCAACAAGATGAAAGACCATATACCTTAATGATGAAACTGCTTTCATAACAAGCAAATGAATAGCAGGAGCACCATATACGTTCACTTCAATTGCATTTGGATACCGCTGACACATATCCTCAACTGCAGGTGCACATAAACGGTGAACATTACTGTATCCATTTGGTTATATTGGAAACTAAATAACCCAGAAATATGTATTGTCCCTAAAGTTCAAAATAGGACTCAATACAATGCATAAATGCTTTCCAGATTCCCATGGTCTGAAAACTCAGTGTATTAAAGAAAACAAACACAAGTTTTCTTGCCTAAACTTAGGGGATGTTAATTAATTCAACTCCATCATGGTGTGGCAATTGCATAAGCTGTTGGTTGTATATTAGGTAGAAGGTTAGTTTTGTAATTTTTTATAGATAAGTATAATATAAGAAATTAAGGGAGAGAACCCTAATGTTATCATTCTCTCCTATTTTCATATAACATTATATCTCTTCTCTTTTTCATTCTTATTTTATTCTCTTCAAATCTGATAAAACTTTCCGTGATCGACTAGGAGAGCTCACCCAATATTTTTTGTGTTTCCATTGGACAAGCCCCCCCTTACTATGGTTTTCCCAATTTTTTCTTACTTTTAGCAAAAAAAAAAATTGAGTATTTTCAGATCTGTCTATTGAAGCATTCTAGGAACAATTTTATTGGTTCTTCAATAAGAGAAGGGGCCGACTTACACTCTGGAAGCATTACCAAGGGTTCTTGAGAAGTGTTGACTGACTTTTGAGATTTGAAGGTGTTTTGAGGCATTTGGCTGTTGGTCTAAGGCTTCTTGTGCAATGTAACAGTGAACTATTTTTTTGTTTTTTTTTTTTTTTTGGTACACTAACCTTCCCAGCAGCAACTTCTTTTTATTGGCCTTCTTCTTTGGTTTGGCACACAACAGGTCTCTCCTGAACCTTTTTAGTTGGTAAACTTGTGATAATTTGTTGGGCCGCTAAAAAATAACGTCAGAATGAAGTGTGGTTTCTCAACAGTCAACAATTATTGCTACTTCTCTCCAAACTGTAACGCATAATCCTACCTTACAAAGTACCATGGTGAAGCTCAATGGGCGCAATTATTTGTCTTGGTTTCAATCAGCCAAGTTGTTTATCAAAAGTAGAGAGAAAATACGGTATGTAACTCGACAAATTGTGTAACCAAGGGACAATAACCCACTTTATGATTAGTGGGACTCCCCGAATTCCACTGCCATATCATGGCATCTCAACTCTATAGAGCCTGAAATCAATTGCGGGCATTTTTTCATGGAAACCACAAAGGAGATTTGGGTTGCAGCTGCACAGACCTACCCAAAGGAAGGGAATATGGCACAAGTGTATGAATTGAAGTGCAGGATTCACAATACTAAGCACAGTTTTTAAAGGCGAAAGTGCAAGGTGAGGCATTTTACTCCTGAAGATGCGAGGCATAAACCTTCTGAATTCTGTTTCTTTTTTTTAATAAAATATAAACATAAATAAATATGGAATAAAAAATAGGGAATAACAAACAAAATTCATAAAAACCATTTCATACATATACATAAAAGCCAAAAGAATTAACAAATCAGCCAATATGCAAGACAATAACACTAAAAAATAAATAAATAAAAAAGAGACCAGTTATGCAACAAATACAAGAGTCCAACCAAGGTCATTTAGGCAAAATAAATACTCCACCAGATACGGAGATCGTCATGTCACAAAAATAGTTTGAAGACTATTCAACCAAAATAGAGAACGCAAGAGAGAGAGAGAGAGAGAGAGAGAGAGATTATGTGAAAACCCTATGTGAAAACCCTACTTCGTTGAAGAAGAAGACATGTCAATGTCGAAGTCAAAGTAATTTGGACTATAAAGAAGGTCAATAGCATTAATGGCATTTGTATCTTCCTCGTATTCGAATTTGTACGCTTCATTCGTTGATGTGTGGAAAATGCAAAAACTGTTCCAGATGCGAATGCCTCTGAGGTGTTGAGTTGCGCATAACTAGTGCTTCGCCTAAAAATCAACGCACAAGTGTGTTTTCTTCACACCTTCGATGTGACATTTTGGCTATTTTTGGCTTTTTTGGCCAAAAAATTGGCTGCCAAATGGGGCCTGAGTTTGTGGTTCTTACCAAGGACGAAGTGGAAACCTTCGTCACCTTATGCCACAAATGGGTATCTTATCCTCTACATCTGTTTTTTTCCCACTCAGGTAATGCTTCTATTGCATTAAGTGTTCCTGACAATATTCTTACCTTCCTTGGATTATTGATTCAAAGGCTTCTGATCATAAGACTGATTTTTCCCACTCAGGTATGTTAAAATAGCTTATGGTACTCTTTCTTTTGTGTCTGGCAAAGGTTCAACTTATGTTACTCCATCTATTCCTCTTTCTTCTATGTTGCACATTCCTAATCTTTGTAATAATCTTCTCTCTGCTAGTGGTCTTACCAAACCAAGCCTCCCATCAAATGGGGTCGGTTACATAAATCCTTCTTCTCCACTTGATTCTATCAAAGGCTATTTGGTTAATCAAATTAAGGAGATTCATATCACTATTTACTACACTAGCCCACGTCAATTTAGGTTTGCCCCTTCCCCTAACACTTTCCTCTACCGTCATTGTAGAAGCTTTGGCTCATGCATCGAAGATTAGGACTAGGGGGTGTTCAAAAAACCAAATCACCCGATAAAACCGACCAATCCAAACCGAACCGAATGATTGTGGTCGGTTTCAAAAACACTCCACGGTCGGCTTGGATTCCGTAGGCAAGATTCATCAATGTTACGGTCGGTGGATGATTCCACTCCTTTGGAAACTAAATAAACCCGGACCGTCCAAAATAATAGTCAAATAGCAATTAAAACTCTTGGGGCTTCGTGTAATAATAACATTAAAACTTTGAGTCCGTACCAGTTACAGAGAAGGTAGCACAAGGTTCAAAAAAAATTGTCCGACTTTCATTCACCGTTTCATTTCAGATTTCAAATGCAAGTAAACACTCCAATAAATGCTTGACCAATAGTACAGTACTAAAGTGCCTGACCCTACCCTATAATACACAATCATTTAGGTTTGATATTTTCTATGCATTGATACATGTGATTAATAAGTACGGTTATATACATATAATATAATATAATATATTACATGATTATAATTATATCACCATACATACATGACATATGTTATGATATACATGATGTCTGGGTTATATACATACTAATATACAAAGGTTTATGTATGCTAACTCTTCCTTTCTTTTGGCGGAACTTTGATATTCCTCTCTCCTTCATCCGACCTCTCCTCTCGCCAGACCCTCTCTCCCTCAACCCCTCTTCAATCCTCATGGTTTATTGCATCTACATCTATTCGGTTATCAACAAGCACCATGGTCTTGGGTTAGATCGAATAGTTATGCATGTCAACATCACACCACAACAGTCTTCTCAGTTTCTTCATCTCTCTCAAATCTGTTTGTATATGTGTTTGTGTGACATACAAAAATGAGCTGCTAATGGGAACCGAGAACTCGACCAAATTCGACCAACAAAGCATGAGGCCCGACGCATGCGATTTTGAACTGCCTATCAGTTGAAATCGGATGTGCAATTCTTCTACCCGCAATGATCGGTTCAAGTGACGGATTAATACTAGAACCGGTACGAACCGACCCGTGAACACCCCTAATTAGGACATCTTTCATTTCTATTGTTAAGGAAATTTTTTCCATATTTATTTTCTCAATTAGATATTTTCAAATTTTGTTGTGAACTTGCTAAACACCATCTAGTGCCCTTCCTATTAGCATTAATAAAAGTACCTTCTCAATTTACAGTTATTCAAACTGATGTTTGGGGCCCCACTCAAAAGGGTTTCAAGTGTTATCATACTCCTTGTGGTAGATGGCTTGTCTCCATGGATGTCACATTTTTTAAGGCTATGTCATATTACCCTCTTGAGACTTCTCTTCAAAAGAGCAGTTGAGTGAAGATTCGTCTCCACTTGCCCTACCATTTGTGTCATTAGTCAGGGTTTTAAGAAACCTAAGCATGAGACTTATAAGGAACCTGAACTTGATCATGAGACTTCTTTTCAAAGAGTCGAATGCCTGTACGAGAATGTTGAAGATAAGACTGGCTCCCTTCCATGCCCTTGCCAATTAGATTCCTCTAATTCAAGCTACATTACATGAACTCGGGTACAAGTGTCAGGTGCACGTATATAAATCTAGGGGTCAGACTCAGCAAATCTCTAATTGAGGGAACCACAGATACATCTAAAAAGTTCCCAAAAATTATATACAGGTACATGGATACGACTAAACATAGATGCGTCAAAAAAAATCCAAAATATTTTTTTTGATTTTGGATGGCAACTCAAAATATTACACTTGATGTTAATTTTTATTTTTTAATTTTTTTTTAAGTGGGATCACCTCATTAGTAACCTAACCAATGTTCCAATAAAAGTAAGTGAAAGAACTAAGCATAAAATATTAAAAATAATAAATAGCTCGTGATAGTAGGAAATATTTTTTATTGTCTTCTCTCTCCATTGTAGGCTCTCTCTCTCCCTCTCTCTCTCTCTCTCTCTCTCTCTCTCTCAAGAACATATGGATCGCAGCTTTGAATTGAAGCCGTAGGGTCCTTAGTTGCAGGAATCGTGCAACTAGGTGGCGATTCTAATCGCGATTCCGTGTTTCTTAGAAACGTGTAAGATTCGTGTTTCTATGGAGAGAGATGCGATTCAGTCCAAGATGGGATCGTAAAGGGGGGAGAGAGAGAGAGAGAGAAACCCTAGCCTTCGACGTCGACATAAGAGGAGAAAGAAGAAGGGTTGTTGAGAAAAACTTACAGTGGACCAGTAGTAGCAGCTTTGTAGTTGGATTGGATTAGGGCTGAGATTAGGACTTTGATTAGGGCTTTGACTGTCTTGGTCACTCTCTCCTCTCACTATCGATCACAATCGTCTTAGCTCTGTGCTTCTCTCTGTCTTCGTCTCTGCTTCTCTCCCTTTGTCTCTCAATTTGTTCGTTATTCTCTCTCTCTTCGTCTCTATGTTTTAATTGATCAATATAATATAATAAATTAATTATCATATAATATATAATAAATTTATAAATTATAATTTTTATCATATATAATAATATCTAATTGTATTTCTTAAAATATCATATATAATAATAATTTTTATAAATTATTATTTCTTAACTTTTTAACATATAATAAATAAAATAATTCATCTAATTATTTAAAAGAAATCTAATTAAATCATATAATAAAAAAAATTAAAAATAAAATATCTAATCTTTCTTTTTATTTATTTTAACATAATTTATTATTCCTTATTGATTATAATTTTTTATTTATAATATATATATCAGTTAAAAATAAAAAATAAATTAACAATAACACATTATTTAAAAAATATAATAAATAAATAAAATAATTAATGTGTCTTAAAATAAAAATATTTATAAAAAAAATTCTAATGTGTATTAAAATATATATATATTATATTTACCGCCCCCGAGGTACTCCCAACCTAAGAAATTCTATTGGCTCACACTTCCTCGCTCTCGCTCCCACTCCCGCCCCCGCTCCCGCTTCGTGCAACTAAGGTAGGATCGTTTTCTGGGTGGAATCAACTTCATGAAGTTGGGTTTCAACTCTCCTTCGATTAGGTCGAGTTCGCAACTAGGGTTCGCGTTTCGATCTTGCTTCGCAAAGTTGGGCCAGCCCCTCCTTTCTCTCCGTTTCTCTCTCTCTAACCCTCCTATTCAAACCACAAAAAACAGTCGTATCCATTTGTATTTAGTCATATCCAGGCCGTATTCCGCACCCGTACCTATGTCGTGTCATGTCATGTCGACACAAGTAGCTCTCAAAAAACAAAGAGTCCGTGTAACGTAGAATTCAAGTAATCCTAGGCCACGTTTGGCAAGTAAAGAAAAAAGCTAAAAAGTCATTACAAGTTGTCACATCATTCTCCTTGTTTTTCTGCACATCTTTTCGTAAAAAATCAATAAGCCAACTAAAATAGCTAATTCCAAACGAGCTTCTAGTTTTGTTCATAGTTGTGAACTCTTTGATTTCAACCTCGTTCTTAATTTGATTATAATCTTCATATTCCTATAGATCTTCGTAAAGGTGTGAGATTGTGTACTCAATATCCTATTTCTAATTTGTTTCCTTGCATCATCTCTCAACTTCTAATGTATCTTTGTATATATGATCCACAAAATGTCCACGAAACATTATAGGATCCCAAGTGAAAGAAGGCAGTGTGTGAAGAAATGCATGTTCTAAAGAAGAATAATATTTTAGAGTTGGTTGAATTACCAAAAGGAAAGAACCCAGTTGGATGTAAGTGGATGATCACTATGAAACATAAGGCAGATGGTTCTGCTGAGAGATACAAGGCTAAGTTGGTGGCCAAAGGATTGACCATAACCTAGGAATTGATTATTAAGAGACATTTGCACCGGTAGTAAAAATGATCCCATTAGTCATTTTGTTTGCAGCTAGATTGGTCTCTTCGATAGCTTGATGTAAAAAATATAATTTCTTCATAATAACTCAAAAGACGAGGTACATATGAATATTCCACATGGATTCTACTTTCCCAATAAAAGTGGAAAGGTTTGTAGACTTAAAATTTGAAATTGTCATGACCCAAATCCACCTTAGATGGATTAAGGCTTGACCAGCCGATAGTCCAAGCTACCAAGGCCGACCTATACCAAGTGGAAGGTGCTTTTGGAAATCTAAGAAATTTATTTAATACTTTGCTTTCATTTAGCAGAAGTATAGAAATATAAAACATGTGTAATCCCAATGATACCATAGCCATCATAGCAAGTGCTTAAGTTTCAATATTGCCAACTTGAGGCCCAAGCACAAGAGATGATATCTATATAGATTTGAAACATATTTCCAAACAAGTAAACATCCATGGATTTTCATAGCATATGAATGAAATGAGCATTTAAAACATAATACCTTTGGAACATTATGTAGATACTTTGCATTTTACAAAACCAAGTATAAAATAGTGCTCAAGGTACAACACAGTGTTTTAAAAAGCCCTAGGCGCATCGAGGCGCCAAGGTCACCTGGAGCCTAAGCCCGAGGCGCGAGGCGAGGCGCGCGCCTCACCAAAGCGAGGCGCAAGTTATAGAAGTTAAGCAAAAATATTAATAAAGCACAATTTCCAATATAAACAAATATTTAATATGTATATTATTAATTTTTTTAATAAGAAAAAAATAATTAATTTTTTAATATATATATTATATTATTTAATTTATTTATTATATTTTTTAAATAATGTGTTTTAATTATTTTTTATTTTATTTTATATACATGTGTTTATTTTTAAATAATTAATGTATTTTTTTTACATATTATCTATAAGTATATTATATATTATATAATAGGTATGGTATAATATTATATATATAAATCAATTATATTTTATATATTATAAGTATATTGTATATTATATTATTTTATATAATAGGTATATTATATATATTATATATATATATATGAATATATGAATACAGAAGATAAAGGGGGAGATAGATCGCGAGAGAGAGAGAGTGATCATGAACGAGAGAGAGAGAGCTCGCGATGTGAAACGAAGTAGAAACGAAGAAGACAGAAAGAAGGGAAGAGAAGACAAAGTAGAAACGAAGCAGAGGAGAAGAAGCAAAGAAGAGAAGAGAAGAGAAGAAGAGGAGAAGAGAGCAGACCTGGGAGTGGAAGAAAGCTGAAGGCGCAAAGCGCAAGGCGCTTGCGCTTCGTAATAAGGCGCCGCATCGCCTAGGCAGGCTTCACCTGTGTCGCCTCGCCTCACCATGACTGAGGCGTAAAGGCTGCGCCTGCCTCGCCTTGAGCTTAGGCGCGCGCCTAAGCGCACTTTTTAAACACTGGTACAACATTACTCACCTTAGTCCCAAATTACTTTAAGTGCCCACAGAGTAGTCACCCCACACAAGCAATTGCACAACACACAATGATGCTCAAGCCCAAGTATAGAATATTAGGGCAACTTTTCCTTTTAGTAAACCTTAAAAGCTTTTAAGGTGAGCTAGGGTCTACAAGACTTGTTAAGGCTTAAGCGGGTTTCATTTAGACCTAATTAAAATTGTCATCAATGTCACTTAGAACATGCATTCCATAACGTAAATCACAAATGTTAGCCTTTTTTTGTAACATTAATCAAGGTTGTTTGTATAAAGGAGATGTACACGTTTAAGGAAAAACTCAATCGGCAATGCCAAAAACGGAGCAAGGGAAGAGAGGGAGAGAGAGGGGCAACAAGGAGACCTATAGATAAAAAAAATTGTCTAAGGAGGACTTCCATATATAACAAGACACTTTTGCTTCCAACTTGTGCTTCTAGCTTACATCCTTCATTGCTATGCCTGCATGCTAAGAAGCACAGAGACACCAACATGAAAATTTTCAAAAAATAAAGGATATGACACGTGAACGTTATGCACTAAACATATAGTACTATATGCTAGAAAGCACGGATAGTCCAAGTATCCATGTTCATGTCTTACATGTATTGGACACCAACACATCATAGACACACGTCCACATGTCGACTAGGCCATGCCCATTTTTTCAATTATTATTTTTTGCAAGACAAGTTGTGGATACTTCACATTAAGTGTGTTTGGACATGCCTCAAAACACCTTTGTGGGTTTTGTTTATAATTTCAAAAAGTTGATTTGGGTTCAAAGAAAAAATATATGAAACCAAAGAGGAAGAGTGCAAGAAAACAAAAACTACACTCACATATACATTGATGCCTCTTATATCTCTGCATCCTAAATTTATATCCATATACATATCAAATAAAATATGTAAAAATATTTTTTGTCATATCACCACCGTGTCCATATCCTAATTTTTTTCAAAATCATTTTGTCCCGTGTTCATTTGTGTGTCCATGCATCTTAAGATTATGTCATATATATGAATATTTCATTCAACGATAATAAACCAAATGCTATATAACAGCAAATTCTAAAATTTAAAGGAGGGGATTAATAGGTATAAATCTATAGTATTTTCTTTAATAACTTGTATCCTCGAAGTTATTTTGTTCAAACTTACAATGTGCTTCATATGTGCCTAAGCAATAGACGCGTGTGTCCCCAAGTGTTCTAAGTGTATCCAGGTTTTAAAATAATAATGGATAATGACACTTTTGGAAGTGTTTGATGAGTGTCCGTGTCTAACATGAAGTGTCTGTGCTTCTTAGCCTAAATGTTTGGCCGATGTCATCATTGACTTACCCATAATTAGATGAATGAATCAAATCAAGTGTGGTTATGGCACATTTCAAGGAGATAGTATTAACCATTGAGCCCCGTTGTTGCAAATGCATGAACCAGCTCGAAGACTATGAGCAAGGCCACTGACAGAGGTGACCTGGACTAGCCCCTAATCTAGCCACCAGTCTTTAACACATTCGGACATCTCTCCACTAGTTCATCAAACCCACAAAAGGCCAATCAGTAGGTAAACCCTAGCCCCAGTGGAACCCTCAGGCCTGCTCCAGACAGAAGCAAGCAGTAAGCACTAGAGTGCAAGTGGCAGATCAACCCTGAAGGGAAGTCTTTCTAAGATAAGGTCTACTATCCAGGACAATATTAGTTTAGGCATTAACAATTGGGGATGCCTGGAACGCTTAGACAAATGAATCCCTAATAGGTGAAAAATATTTGTGGCAACTCAGGATCTCACAAGGAATGCCCACATGTAAGGCATCAATATCCTGGAATGTTAACTATCAACATCATTCTACACAGAATATGCAGATTCTTATTGTTTCTAGTAACATAACAGTTTCCCTCACATGCAACAATAAAGTGCTTAAAAGTAATTTCTATGCTAAATAATTTGATAATATAAATATTTAAAACAAATTAAAAATAAAAATTGAGGGTCCTAGTTCGATTAGTCCACTGCTCCTCAAAATTACTTATCCCACTCTTTTCTGTAAAAAAATTGACACACTTATCACAGAAAGTGAAAATCATGGGTTAAATTGAAATTTCTTAAGGATTCTTCACAAATCCTGGAGAGACAGTAACCAATTATGGGTCGCATTATAAACTTGAATTGAAACCCATTAACCTATACCCATTATAAACTTCTACTGTAACCATTTTCAAGATTGATATCAACTGGTAATATTGGGACAATTTCAATATTCTGGTTAAGGTCTCCTATAAACCACGTGCTAACCAGCTCAAGTAGCACCCCCCTGACATCATTTTGGGTGCAACACAGGGTTTGAGTCCCAATAAAGTGAGAAGGGATGGAAGAACTTTACAAACTTAGCTTATGGGCAAGGCGGGGAGAGGAAAATATCAGAAGTAAGAATAACTGATAATAGTTTTCCCAAGGCACAGCACATTAAAATCTCAAACTTTGCCGCTAATAAAATGTTGCAAATGGTAAGTAAATAGGACAGTAGTTGAGGATTAAATACACATCACACCATACTCACATTGTTGCACAGATATGTTCCGATTCTCAAAGTTCAAAAATCTCCAGAAATCTTCATGAACACTTGCTGCCCGCCACTGCCTGCAGACCATGGCTGCCATACAAAGATCGATGTGCTTCAAGAAAGAGAAAACCTGACAGCCAATAAGATAATATGAGTCAGCATGAGCCATGACCTAGAAGCAAGCAGCAAATAGTAATATCCTAAAACACAAAAGCAAAGTATACCATATGTAATAAGTCATCTGTAAGATCCATCCGAACTACCAAATCTTCCATTCTTGAAATACTGCATGCATCTCCTCCATCTCTCCCAGCAACAGAATCAAGAGGAGTGTCAGCAACCGCACCATCTAACAGTGGAGAAAGATAAAAGGTCTCATTTTTTAAGAAAGATCCATTTGTATTGCTGTCTGTCGTATGAAAATTAGAACTGTCGGTTTCCAAAGAAGTTGCGGCTGCAAGATGGCACTCCCAGTCTCTGAAAAGGTACCCGCCATCAGCATTCAACAAGTCACTAACAGTATGCAACGCATTATCCATTTACATAGAACAAGACCATAAGAAACACTAGGACCAAACAAGCATGGATACAAACATGGGACACATACAAAACAATATAGTCACACTAACACATAATTTTTCAAAAAAAAAAAAAAGGACACGACACAACAGGAACAATTCATAAATATACATTTTATATATGTGAAAATAATCTTTTTTTTTCTTCACTTTTCACATTGCAGTTATATTTAAATTTTATTACATCAAAATAGTGAGAAATCAGTTTCCAGATTTCATATAATAGAAAAGAACGGTAAACAATTGAGAGGATTGCCAATGTATCAGACACCTCTTTTAGCAGTCAACAAATCACAAGTTGCTAACAGAATGCAATGCATTATCCGTTTACATAGAACAAGACCATAAGAAACTCTAGGACCAAACTAGTGTGGATATAGACACGGGACACATACAAAACAATATAGTCACATTAACACATAATCGCCCCCCCCCCCAAACACACACAAATGGCACGGCAGGAACAAGAAAACAAATAAATATGCATTTTTATTTATGTATGTTTTCTTCCCCTTTCACATTGCAAATATATTCAAATTTTACAAATATCAAAATAGTAAGAAATCATTTTCCACATGTCCTATAATGGGAAAGAAGGGTAAACAGTTGAATGTATCAGCCACCTTTTTAGTATAAGTAGTTAGTGTGGCTGAGGTGAGCGTTTCAACAAAAATTGGCGCTACTATGCCATTGCCAAGTCATGGCATTTCAACCAAGACTAGTGCTACTGGTGCTACTTGAGGTTTGTCAACCACTTCTTATGAGACTACATTCTCACAACTACCACCGCCAATGATCAAATCACAAACTTCCTCCTATGTTGCAGTAGTGTAGAAGATATTGGTTCTCAACCAATATTCTTCATTGTCATGCTTAAGTATGAGAAAAGTTTTCTTTATCACAAGAGCTAGACCATCTTCTTCTCCAAAATCACCTCCAATTACCCAGTTCCCCACACCTGAAGCACTTAAAACCTTCCTCTTGGGACTGGTTTTTAGCTCCTATAGTGCTGGTATTAGGCTGATTTCAAGCTGGAACATAAGCCTTATCAGCTCTACTCTGTAGCTCCACTTTTTCCAAAATAGCTTGGAAACTGTTGTCCAACTCTGGAACTGCCTAGAAATTGTTGTCCAACCCTTGAATTACACCAGTCTGGTATTTTTTTCCAACCAACAAAGCCATGTTATAAGCCTCCAAAACACTCCACGAAGTTCGTAGGTTGAGGAAATCTTGAATTGAAGGTCTTAACTCAATTATATACCTTACAACCATTTGATCTTCACTCTTAAATAAGTCTACTCTTGCAACAAGTTGATAGAAGGCTTCCATATATTCTACACTAGTTTGCATATAGTTGAAAGACAATAATTTTTCTTTCCTCTTCTTCATTCTGTCCCAATCTCTAATCTTTAGTTAGCCTCTCCTGTGTCCACTAACTTGCAATTGTTCCCATTGAACAGCAGCTCTTCCTTTGAGGCGTATACACACCAATTTCACCTTTTTATCTTTAGAAACTTCACAATATTCAAACTCTCTCAATAATATTCAGCTAATTAACAAATTCATCTGACCTTTATGAAACATGGATAAATTCCTAGCAAGGTTTTAAAAAGTGTAACTCTATTACGTAACGGTTGTGGTGGTTATCGCCACCCATTACAACTACTATAGCGGTATGATAGAAATTCACAACCGTAACGGCCACAACCGTTATATAAAGGCCGTAACGGCCGTTACATTGCCACTACAGCACCGTTACAACCGCTACGCTTCTATTTTTCAAATTTTATTTTTTTTAATAAATTTTGTATATAATGCTATTTTCTCTTTTTATTTTCTAGTTAAATAATAATGAAATTTTGTAGAACTAAAAGATTGAACGTTCAAAACATATATAGTTAAGACTTTTACTTAAGTTTTTCACTTAATTATATTTGAATATTAACTTAGGCCTCGTTTGGGAACCCTCCATTTTAGCCAAAAAGTCAAAAAGTTACTAAATTAGCCAAAAAGCCACCCATACCAAAAGTCAAAGATTCTCTTTTGTCTCTACTTTTTGCACATCTTTTCGTAAAAACCCAAAAAGTCATCCCAAACATACTAGTTTTTTTTAGCTCATATTTTAGCCAAATAGCCAAAAAGTTACTAAATTAGCATGTTCCCAAACGAGGCCTTATATCTATTTCTCCTATGTTAAATTTATTTAGCAAAATTTAGATTTCATATTATGTATTTTTACATTATTACGTTTGTATTTTGAACTCACGTTTATGAGATTATTATTTTAATATTAAACATACTTCATGTTTTTTCTTAACAAATTGGAAGTTATCCATAAGTATATTAGTAAAGCAAAGAAATTAAATAAATCCAACAATAAGAAAATTATCCATAGCGACTTATAACTAATATAAAAATTAGTATATATATTGAATCATATTTTAATACTAAACAAAAATACTAAAAATCATTTTGAACCTCACTAAGGCCTCGTTTGGGAACAGGCTTTTTTAGTAACTTTTTGGCTTTTTAGCTAAAATGTGATTTAAAAAAAACTAGTATGTTTGGGATGACTTTTTGACTTTTTACGGAAAATTATGCAAAAAGTAAAGAAAAAAAGGGAATCTTTGACTTTTTGGTATGGGTTGCTGACTTTTTGATTTTTTTAGTAACTTTTTGGCTTTTTAGCTAAACCGGTCGCTTCCCAAATGAGGCCTAAATGTGATTCTGAAATAAAAACATGTGTATCGGTATGTTTTCCTAAAGTTGTGGAAAGAATTAAAAAAATCACGGTTCACATGTCAACACTACCGCTACCGTTACTGTAACCACCACCATTATTTAAAACCTTGATTCCTAGGTCTAAGATATGAACGAAATTACCCAACATATATATGTACCCATAACATCTATGTTAGCTTTTTGTCTTAATACATTCAAAACGACTCACTTTCAATATGATCCCTCTAGAAGAAGGTGATTCACAATCTTTCTAGTTCCCTCATTCTTTATTTCTATTTGAAACAAAATAATCCTAAGGACGGACTTTGTTTCTACAAAACTAAAACAATATGTCAATGTCTCAAGTAAACCAAAGTCATCATTTTTCCAAAAATTCAACTTTGATGTTATTATTCTCAACATTTGGTATATTTCATTATGGAACACCAAAAGGATTCTCAAATTAACTGAGTATCCTCGAAACATTTGGTTAGCCATTTTGTATGTACCATGTGTACAATGTTGTGCCCTTTTTGGCACCTATCTATGATCATTCAGGTCTAGATGGACAAAGGGGTATTATTTGCACCACATTTTGAGCGGGCTAAAATGGCATGTTGGGTTTAGTAGCAGGAATCTTCTACTCAAGTGGCGTATTTTAAGAAACGTGATTCCGTACTCCCAAGTAAGAAACTTGATCTTGTCGAGAGAGAAACTAACTTCCAACTAAGATAGAAACCTCTCAAACAAAAAAATCTCATGGAAACAAAAGAAAAACAACTAAAACTTATTCTAGTAGTTTACATGTACATAATATTTATTTGGGGCAATTACAACCAAAAAAAAAAACCTAAAGTTTGAGCCATGTAACAAAATAAACCCTGAATTTTCAATTTTGTCAATTTAAACCCTAATATTTTGATTTGTTTTCAATTTAAACCATCCATTGATGGGAAAAATAGTATTTTAGTCATTAAACTCAATGTAGGTATATATAAAATGTCTAAAATACTCTTTTTCATTGAGTTTAATGATTAAAATACCATTTTTCAATCGATTTTACTTAAGGAATATAAGCAAATTGTTTAGATTGAAAACAAATCAAAAGTTTTAGGGTTTAAATTGAAAAAATTAAAAGTTCAAGGCTTATTTTGTTATAAGGGTCAACTTTGGATTTTTTTTTTTTTTTTTTTTTGTAATTTCCCATTTATTTATACTTAACAAAGACGATTTGTAATTGACATGAATCTCTAATATTTATTCATATTTTATTACATATATTACAACTAAGCAGCAAAAAATAATTTTTAGAATATCTTCATATATTTAATAAATAAATATATACACGATGCTATAGGCACTCCCAACCTAAGAAACTTCCCTATGCACTCACTCCTCTACACCCGCTCCCGCTTCCACTCCAATCCCCGCATCCGTTTCGTGCAACTAAGATATTGGGGGCATGACACATAACTCTCTCATTTTAAGAGAAAAAGCAACACTCTCATTTTAAGAGAAAAAGCAGTATGTTACTTTGTAAACATCATCTTACCAAAAAATAATTATATAAAAAATATCAACTCGACTCCTGTCATGATGTTCTTAAACATGGAAATTAGATAAATTCGATAGACAAATAGGGCACCTGACACACATACCCAAGTCTATGCAACATAAGCATATGCATGATGAAAGTATAGAATCTAAATACGAAATCAGACAATGGAGTAATTGCCAAGGATATGACCAATGTATTGATTTCAAATTCAAAAAAACAAAGGACTAAAAGATAGGTAGACTAGTAACTATAGCGTAACTATTGATAGAGCTTAACAACTGTTGATAGAGGACAATAATCATCATCCAAACAAGACTTGTATCTGCCGCAAAGTTGGTTCCTAGTAGACGTAGAGTAGATTTTCTTTATTTCTAGAGTTGTTTTGACTATCTACTTTTTGTTTGATTAAAATCAAGGGTTAATAAAATTTATTTTATTCATTCGTTATTCCTTATGATTTGTTATTGATGTCTATCATATACTTAAATCCAAGATTTCTTATCCAAAATATATATATATATATATTAACAAATCCAAAGAAGTCTTGAAACTAACCTTTGAACCTCAAGAAATCTCTTAAACTTATGATTGTTGTGTTGAAAGGTTTCCACCATTTTGACTAAGAAATTTTATCCAGCATATTATATATTATTTTAACCTCAATCAATCCTTTAGTTTTTATTTAACCAAGAGGACTCACAATATTATACATTATTTTTGGGTATAAAATTCAAATAAATCAATAAATCAAACCAAACCTTAAGTCCCATCAAATAGGGTCAGCTGCATGAATCCTTCTTCTCCACTCAACTCTATCGAAGGCCATTTGTCAGTTACATTAAAGAGATACATATCTCTATTTACTACACTAATCCACGTCAATCTAGGTCTACCCCTTCCCTTAATACTACCATCTACCGTCACTGTATCGCATCTCTTCATTATTGCCTCTGTTGATCTCCGTTGTATATGACCAAACCATCTCAATTTATTCTCTCTCAGCTTATCTTCTATTGGTACTATTCCTACCCATTCTCGAATATACTCATTCCTAACTCGGTCTTTTCTAGTCTTGCCACAAATCTACCTTAACATCATCTCAGCAATACTCATCTTATCTAAATTTTAACGTATGGTCTATTGTGTGCAAAGACAAGATAAACCCTTAACCCCCCCCCCCCCCCCCCCAAAAAATAAATAATATATAATAATAATACAATAATCACATTGTTGTGTTTCATTTTCAGATTTTGTTTTTTGAAAAATTTTGAAAAAATAAAAATTGATTTGACGAAAATAAACACCAAAAAGATATTTTCATTTTCGACCCAAAAAAGATTAAAATATATGAAAATTATAAGGGTTTTTATTTTTTCATTTTTTTTTCACCAAACCAGTTTTTAGATAAACAGGATGAATAATAATAAAATAAAGAAATTTATGGATCCACCGCTACGCAGAGCAGTTATGTGCTCAGCACCAAAAACAAGAAATGTGAATCGAAGACCCCTTATGTTTGGATGGACCTTTCTAGAATTCCATCCCTCATTAATGCTTATGGTTAGATTAGATTATTCAAGTGAAACAGAACTTTAGACCCACCCAATTTCAAACAATGGACTTGATCAACCTCAATTTTACGTCTTTTAACCTTGTGGCATACTTCTATATGGAGCAGGATGATCAAAACATGATCCAGTTACAATTTCAAAAGAATGCATTAAAGTACCAATTTCGCTTCATTGTGCTATTAGATGTTTCAAATTCCTCAGTAAATTATGTTTCCATGTTTCTATTGGGTAGATAATTCAACTAAGTGATTCAAGGCATGGGACAAGGGCCTACAAAAAACCAGAACATATTAAGCTAGACACTATTATATGGACACTAGAGCACAACAAAACAACATTTTTCGATTAGCACTGTATTTCCAGGATGATTTGAACTCTGCATTGTAGTTTCATATGCTTTATCTAAATGGCATACCAAAAGAGCTACCCATCCTTTGTATTACAATACATAAATATCATAGAAAAAAGGCAATTTACTGGAAGGTTTGATATTGCTGCCAACCAGCAACATGTTAAGTATTTGACAAAATGGGACTAGCTCCCCTCAAGACTCTACCCTCTCGATACCCCGCAAGACTCTATTTTGTGGGTTCCATCAGGTCCACAACAATGATCCAAACCATTCATCTCGTAGGCCTCAAAGATAAGAAGATATACGCAAAACATAACTTATTTTATTTCGTTTTATAAAGTGTACAATTATAGTTTTTCATAAAACAAAACACGAATAGTTAATTTGTCTATCGATGTCCAAACAAACTGATTTTTTTTTTTCATATATGTTCTTCTCTTCAAGAACTACAAGATGAACAGTTCAGATTGAGTCTCGTGGGACCCCACAAAATGGAGTCTTGAGGGGCATGAAGAGGATGGAGTCTTGAAGTGAGCTACTCCCTGAGAAAAATTTTTTAAAAAAAAATTAAACAATCAATGAGAAGTCTTGGAATGCCTATCATTATATGATTATACTCTGGTCTAATAAGAAAAACGTATATAAATAACCATACTAAAGAATAGAGAATTAGTATGATTTAGTACACAACAAGTTAATTATTCAAATCTATGTTAATCAGAGTCCAGCTCCAAATAAGAAAGTAAGGGGAGAGAGAGAGAGAGAAGGAGATCTCACAGGGAAAAGGAATGCACTTTAGGCCTTTTATTGTGAGAATCACGATCACATTCCTCTCTGTCTAATGCAGCTGAAGAGGGCAACAACTCTTCGCCCAAACCTAATCTCAAATCAACCTCCATCACACCCTGACCACTACTTGAAGCAAACTGGTCAAAACCCTGCGAACTCCCAACTGCGGAAGAAAACCCAGCACAGGCACTAGCCCCAACCCCGTCTTCTCTCTCTTCAAGCTCCGCCTCGCATCAGCACCTGCGACTGCAACTCATCGAGGCTCCCGAGCGAAAACCCTAACAGAAAACCTTCAGAATCATAATTTTCCATATCCTCGGCTTTATCCTCGCTTTCTTTTTCCTGCAATTCCCCCCCTCATTGTCCCTTCTTTCGTCTTCTTCTTCGTCAAAACAGAAACAACACCAAATCTTCATACAATCGCACAACAAACAACGATTACAGGCCCAAAGACGAGCCTTTATAAACCCTAGCCCCAGATCGCACAAATTTCTTGACAAAATACAAAAACCCTAACTTTAACTTTCCCTCAAAATCAGCGAACAAATTGCGAAGTCAAGAAAACCCTAGAAATGGCACATTGATCCAGCCAATTGGAATCAATGAACAAAAACATTTGATTTCGTAGACAAACAAGAGATGAAATGGATCTTCTTGCTCTGCAGCTAATAATCGATCAAAGAATCTGCGGAGTTTAGAGCGACAAGAAGGAGAGAGATTGTAAGGTAGATCTCTGATCGGATCTTGGGTTCTTCGTCAGTGAGAGTGCCTTTTTCTTCTCTTTCTTTCAAAGATCGGCGGTAATGGAATTGGTAATGTAATGGAGGTGATATCTGTGTCCCTGTTAAACGAAACAATACCAACTTCTGTCGTATTTTAACAAGGTTAAAAGTTAATGTGATGTCTCTCTGTCCCTGTTAAACGAAACAATACCAACTTCTATGGGATACATTCGGGCTTCGTTTGGGAATATGTGTTTTTAGTAATGTTTTAATTTTTTGATTAAAATATGATGTAATAAAAATTAATATATTTAGGATATTTTTTTGATTTTTTATAAAAAAATGTGAAAAAAGTAGAGAGAAAATAAAAATCTTTAACTTTTGTTTACAAATCATTGATTTTTTGATTTTTTAAATGATTGTTTGACTTTTAAATTAAAAAGATTGTTTCCCAAACGAGGTATCAGTCGTATTTTAGCAAGGTTAAAAGTTAAATTTTAAATTGTTTTAATTATGTATTTTTTATATAAAAAAATTAAAAAGATAACTTTTAATTTATTTTCTAAAATAAATTTTAGGGGTGTTTGAGAAATGACTACTTTTTAGCTTTTTTGTATTTTTGATTATTTTGATAAGTTATTTTAATTTTTGTGTTGGGTAATGTATTTGTAATGATGTTGAGATGCCAAATGACAAAAATATCTCTACAAAATAGTTGTAATTCTAAACAAGGCCTACAAAAATAGGGGCATTAATGTCATTTTGCCCCCATCCCCCCTTGTCCCCATTAGGCTACAATGTCACTTTAATCCTCAGATTGGCGGGTTGACTTTTTTGCTTTTTTTTGTAGTTTTGAGGTTATTTTCACTCCTAAACCCACTCCCCACACACTCCTTTTATCATGTGTTTTTATGATACATGTTACCTATATAACAGTAGTTATGTTGTTTTATTTAATGGAATTATGATAATTTATAGTTTATTAAAAGTTATAATCAAAAATATATGCAACATTATTGAGAGGGTAATTTATAACGAAAAGTTGGGCCGAGCTACGATCCTTTGATTTCTGTTGTGGGCCGAACTAAAGGGCCGGAGTGTGGATGTCGAGTAGCTCGGTCCCTTTTTATCTGAGTACTAAACTGGGCAAAGGCGTTGACCGAGCTACCTAATACTAGGCTCAAGGGTTGGCCGATGTGTTTGGTAAGATAGAGAGCCGAGCTAGGTGTAGCTCGGTTGATGCTTCTATTCCATTTCTTAGTTGAGCACAGAGCTGAAATAACTTGGTTGACCGCAATGTCAGCCGAGGTAAAGGGGTCAGCAGAGGTAAAGGTGTCAACCGAAGGGAGTGGCCATCTCACTTGGCTTGCAGTGATGAGGGTGTTCTGAGGGTAAGCATTATCCTTGGACATGAGACTCCTAGTAGGACTCTACTAAGGTGAGTTAGAGTCCTACTGGGATTGTGCAAACATCTCACTTGGTTGGTAGTGAGTAGGTATGACTCCTAGGAGGACTCTGCTAAGGAGGGTAAAGTCCTACTAGGATGTGCAAACATCTCACTTGGTGGTAGTGAGTAGGGTGTGTGATTCCTAGAAGGACTCTTGTAAGGAGAGTTGGAATCCTACTAAGATTGTGCCAAAGCAGAATCTATAAAAGCCATGACCAGACCTTTGTAGAGGTATCCCAATTCTTACTCTAGAATACACAGAGCTTATTGTCTATTGTTAAGTTTGCTGACTTAGGCATCGGAAGGGTTTCTGGTACACACCCGCCGGTAAGCTCACGTTTGTGTTTTCAGGTAGCAAAGCAACATTGTTTGGAGGAGCGCAAACTTGATCAACAGGATCATACGAGCAAAACTATTTCGTGCTCGTACAATTAGCGTCGTCTGTGGGAAGTCCACAAAGAACAAAACCTTTTGATCAAGTTTTCCTTTTTAATTGAAAGCAATGGCACACAATGAAGACTTGCCGCAATTCGCTATAGATGGGCAAACCCCGGAAGGGGGTGGGAGACGCGAAGGTTTACCTTCTATCCCACCCATAGTGAAATTAGATCTCCAGCGAAGGAATCCGTGGAGAGAAGCGAGAGAAAGACGGGGCTCAAGTCCACACCATTCTCAAAGCCCTGATAGATAGAGGCGGAAGATGGATCCTCAAGTTCTCGAAGATCGCGTAAGGGAGCAAGACGAAGTAATAAGAAGAATGGCGGCTGACATAGAGTCTATGAAGAGCCAGATAAAAGGCAAAGGGGTGGCAGCAAAAGAGGGGCACAAAGGCAACACACTATCGCCACTCAGAAGATCGTGACAGGCAAGTCATACCATCACAAACTGAAAGTAGAAATCTCAGGTCGGGCGATACAGAATCAAAGACTTCCAGGACACGCTACTCTAGGCTTGAGAGATTGAGGACTGAAAGGGCTTGAAGGAGAGAAGACACTCAGGCTCGCGACCCCTGCAGAGTCTCCGCACTACAACGATTGGCTCCTAGAATACATGGGAGTGTCGAGGTTGGAATTCCAGAGCCACGCCTTGTCTATGAACCAGTAGACAAAGCGTTAGCAAGGTTGTAGAGCTCACCGTTCATTTCGGCGATAGAGAACACACCATTACCCTCTGGCTTTCACCACCCTAAATTCACTATTTATGAGGGAAAGTCGGACCCCTACATGCATTTGAGCCACTTCCGCCAGGTTATGGCCGTATATTAGCAAAACGAGGCTCTAATGTGTATCCTGTTTCCTTCCAGCCTTGATGACCTGGGTTTAACGTGGTTTGAAAGGTTGCCAGAAGGTAGCATAGCTTCGTGGACGCAACTAGCGGAGGCATTTGTGACCAGATACAGAACGAACATTAAGACACCAGTGGAGATTGACCAGCTTCTCTCCATAGACATGGGCGAGGAAAAAACATTGAGGTCTTACAATAACCGGTATTGGAAGACTTTTAATCAGATTAGAGATTGCCCTACAAACCTAGCTATCGCACAGCACAAATGAGGTTTGCCAGCTAGCAATAACTTGAGGGATTCAATGACAATGACGCCGCCCTTTACTATGGAAGCCCTAATGGAGAGAGTGCACCAACATATCCGGGTAGAGGAAGATGAGGCGCGCACCGAGGTAGAGTCCAGCGCAACAGGGATACCAGACAAAAAGCTTTTTGGCCAGAGTTAACACGGTTAACAAGTAGGATTGACCGCACAAAAGTCTTTGCTCGACTGGGGGGCAATTGGAAGGTTGGCAGGTTGACCACTCTCTCTAAACAAGTCTTTGCCCGACTGGGGGCAATCAAGAAGCTTGGCAGGATTGGCCAGCATTTAGCTCTTCTTCAGTCGAGATAAGGATCCGCGCTGAAGAAGTTGGCAAGAATAACCAACATTGAGCTCTCTCCTAAGCCGAGATAAGGATCTAGGCTGCAGGACGTTGGCAGGTTTGACCAACACTTTTTTCATTCCTAAGCCGAGATAAGAATCTAGGCTGTAGGACGTTGGCAGGTATGACCAACATTTAGCTCTTTTCAGCCGAGATAAGGATCTAGGCTGAAGAAGGTTGGCAGGAATAACCAACATTTAGCTCTTCTAAGCCGAGATAAGGATCTAGGCTGCGGGAAGTTGACAGGTATGACCAACAAAACTTTTGCACTCTTTGGCCGGGATGACAGTTACCTCGGCCAAAGTAGGTTTGCAGGTTTGACCAACAAAGTTTTTTGGATTCTTTAGCCGAGATAAGGATCACGGCTCAAGAAGGTTGGCAAGTTTGACCAACAAAGTCTTTTGGATTCTTCAACCGAGATGCGTGCCCCGGCCAAAGCAAGTTGGCAGGTTTGACCGACATATTTTTGAATGCTTGGACCGAGATGATTATCTCGGCCAAAGAAGGTTGGCGGGTTTAGTGTTAACCGAGTTAAGTCTGCTTGGCGAGACACAGAAAGAACGACTCGCCATACGATTACGAACTCAAAGAACATAAATGTTGAAGGCAAAAAGGCGAGGCTGTTCAAATTTTTTGAAAGGACATGTTGAGCAACTAGCAAGGCTCGAACGAGCTATGAAACCGAATAACTTTTTAGCTCGGCAGAGTGGGGCGTTCTTAGCTCGGCTGAAGGAAAAATTATTCCAATCATGCTACGCAGATGGAATTAGGGGGCAATTGAGAGGGTAATTTATAACGAAAAATTGGGCCGAGCCACGATCCTTTGATTTCTGTTATGGGCCGAACTAAAGGGCTGGAGTGTGGACGTCGAGTAGCTCGATCCCTTTTTATCTGAGTACCAAACTGGGCAAAGGCGTTGACCGAGCTACCTAATACTAGGCCCAAGAGTTGGCCGAGATGTTTGGTAAGATGGAGAGCCGAGCTAGGTGTAGCTCGGTCGATGCTTCTATTCCATTACTTAGTTGAGCACAAAACCGAAATAACTTGGTTGACCGCAATGTCAGCCGAGGTAAATGGGTCAACCAGGGTAAAAGTGTCAACCGAGGTAAAGGGAGTGGCCATCTCACTTGGCTTGCAGTGATGGGGGTGTTCTGAGGATAAGCATTATCCTTGGATACGAGACTCCTAGTAGGACTCTACTAAGGAGAGTTAGAGTCCTGCTGGGATTGTGCAAACCATCTCACTTGGTTGGTAGTGAGTAGGAGTATGACTCCTAAGAGGACTCTGCTAAGGAGGGTAAAGACCTACTAGGATTGTGCAAACCATCTCACTTGGTTGGTAGTGAGTAGAGTGTGTGATTCCTAGAAGAACTCTTATAAAGAGAGTTGGAATCCTACTAGGATTGTGCCAAAGTAGAATCTATAAAAGCTCATGACCAAATCTTTGTAGAGATATTCCAATTCTTACTCTAGAATACACAGAGCTTATTGTCTATTATTTAGTTGCTGACTTAGGCATCAGAGGGGTTTTCGGCACACACCCGCCAGTAAGCTCACGTTTGTGTTTTCAGGTGGCAAAGCAACATTGTTTGGAGGAGCGCAAACTTGATCAACAGGATCATACGAGAAGAATTATTCCGTGCTCGTACAATTATACAAAAATAAATAATATTATTATAAAATATATAATTTTTTTTTAATCATAAATTATTTTAACTTTATCAAGAAAAATACATATTAATATTTATCACAAAAATACGTAACATATATTATAAAAACATGTAACAATAATACTATAACATTATGCTAAAAAAATATTTATCTAGAATTAATTATATACAAAAAATTCATATATAAATGTATTCCAAAACTTTAATTCGATAGTCTAATACTTTGTACAATACATTCTTAAATTTAAAATTTTATTTATTTATTTTAAACAATTCAAATAATATTCATTTGACCATAAAAACCCTAAATACTTTCTTAGGACACCCCATACACACAACAAATTGCATCCAGTTTACCCATGACAACACCCTCATTATTGTTCAAACTCTCAAATCAGAGGTTCCAAACAGACAAAAATAGCAGTATCGTCGCATACCACTGCCATTAAAAAATTGAAATG
The DNA here is from genome assembly GCA_030407325.1 of Camellia japonica. Taxonomy (NCBI): domain Eukaryota; kingdom Viridiplantae; phylum Streptophyta; class Magnoliopsida; order Ericales; family Theaceae; genus Camellia; species Camellia japonica. The sequence goes on along the minus strand of JAPPVO010000017.1, from coordinate 105,021,378 downwards.
TATGAAAATACAAAGTCAAACATATATATTTTGTTCAGATATGAAATACCAAGCCACATTGAATAATTCGAAAACACATTGTTAAAGAAGTAAAATTTGTTTGGAAACAAGTTTCCAAATAAATATAATTTGTTTGATACTAAATTTTCGAACAAAGTTCGTAAATTTAATACCCAAAAATGAAGAAGATAAACAAAAAGGTACCTTATCTATTAGAAACAGTTTCAAAATGTTTTTATTTATTTTCAATTGTTGATTTCAATATGAAATAGAATGCGAGAATGATGGATTCAAGGGAACTTGTTATGCCCCAAAATTCTATTCTAAGAGTTGAAATTTCAGAAACGCCACTAATAAGTCCTTTGGTCAATAATTAAGTAAGATCCCGAGAAAGATTAGAGGAGCCAAAATAGCCTCCATTCTAAGTCCAATCTCCTTAGATAATAAAACTATCTTTTTGATAGATCTTAAGAATGTATTAAACACAAGGACCATACAAGTTGACAAGAAAATAAAAGATAGGTTTACACAAAATGATATATATGTATATAACGGATAGAAAACAAATCCAGGACCGTCCTAAAAACCGCACATGCGGACATGCCACCGCACGTACTCCCTGCACGTGTAATTAAAACAGAAGCAACATTGGAACAGTGGAGACTTGGCCGCATGTGCGGCCATGTGGCGGGCTGGGTTCATTTTAGTCTGAAAGTCTATTCTGAATTTGGAACTCAAGTTTTTCAAAATCTAACTTCAATTTCATGCAAATCAAGGCTCAAAACCCTTAAAAACATCATGAATTTAACATAGCTAACTTCAAATATAAATCATAATTCCAAATCAAGACTCAAGTTGCCAAATTAAGGGTCAAATGCTTGAAGTGAAGAATAAAATCGCAAAACATGGAAGTTTGAGTTCCAAGCTCAAAATTCATCATTTCAAAATCAAAAACTGTGGAAGAAAACAGGTATATACTCAAATATAATGCCATGTATGTCACAAACTTGAGCTATTCCCTACAATTTCGCCCTTTTATGATCTTATGTGTTACCACGTGAAGTTACACCACCAAACCCCCAATTATGCATGATTTCTTCCTAATCAACCTAAAATTCAAGAGGATGAGAGTGTGGAACACTCAAGTCTAAGGAAGTATTCAAGAGGATGAGAATGTAGAACACTCAAGTCTAAGGAAGTAAGAGAGAGATCCTACCTTGGATGGATGATCTATGGAGATTTGCTCAAACCCCCTTTTTTTTCTTCTATCTCTCTCTCTCTTTCTTATTATTGAACTGCCAATATAACCAAATATCTATCTCCAATTAATATCAAACTTGAATTACATTAAATCAAGGGTAAATTACACTGACACCCTGTAACAACCCTTACCACTGCTTACCGATTAATTACTGATTACTGCTAAACTGAGACTGATTATGATAAGTAATTGAACTGATTAAAATACTGGCCTGACTGACTAAAATTTGGAACTGAATTGATTGAATATGTTAGTTAAATTGCGTCTCTACCTGTTACCTGTTCGATTATCTGTTTGTGTTTTATGTTTAAACTGCAAATTGAAGGCCTTATCGGCGGCCGAATCTGAAATTGATTGATATTCTGTGTTAATTGATTTTTGGTGTAATTATCTAAAAAGTGATTTGGTATGATTAAATAGATTAAAATAAGCTAATTTAAGAGTTGGTTATTCACCATTTTGCCATTGTGTGGCCATGTAGGCTAATTATACTAGAGCCTTTGTACACTTGATCAAAACTTTTCATCAGCTCATTTTTTTGTTCTTGCCGACCAAGAGAGTTAGAGGGAGAGAAATTGAGTTCCCTTTTGAAAATTGCTTGGAGACTTGAAGATTTGGAAGAGAGATTGCATAATTGAGCCTCCTTACCTTTAATTCAAGACATAAGGTAGAGCTTTTGCCTTATTGTGTTTGATTTGAGCTTCTTCTAGCATGTTTTAGAGAATTGTTAAAGGTTGGAGCCTAGGCATGGCTTATAATGTTGAATTGTAGCTTAATTGTTGCATGCATGTTACATTCTTGGTTTTGAGGTTGTAAGTTCATAATTCCTCACATGCATGTTCATAATATTGTTATAGTATGTTTCATCATGTTTTTGCAAGATTGAGCTCATTGAGCAAGCATTGAAGCTTTAAAATGGTTTAATTCATGCATGTTTGCATGTTCTTCATGTTCATGAAAATTGGTTTGAAATTGGATTTAATTAAACACCCTTGGGCTTTGATTTTACAAATTGAGCTTTGAATCATGTTATTCTATGTTTTCAAGTGTTTTCCAGAAAATTGGCCCAAGAGGATCGAATTTTGATTGAAACTTGATTTGAGCTTGGAAGTTCAAATCTGGAAATTCCAGATTTTGGACTCCCGCTCGAGCGGGGAAAGTGGCGCTCGAGCGGGAAATTCGTGCTCCCAGTACTTTGCACTGTTTTGAGTCCGCTCGAGCGGAATATTGACGCTCGAGCGGGACCTTGTGTCTTACGCTCGAGCGGTGTCGAGCGCCCATCGAGCGTGATTTTTGAGCATCCAGTACTTTTGACTGTTTTGCAGTCCGCTCGAGCGTGGGAAGTGACGCTCGAGCGGAACCTTGTCTGCATGTCCGCTCGAGCGGGAACCTACGCTCGAGCGGGACCTGTTTTTGAAAATTCTGAAAATGTTTTAAAGTGCATCTTTGCATCCTCATTTCATCCTAGGCATTCTTAGGCCTAGTTTAAGACATCTTAATGAGGATATAGATGTAGAACACACCGAGGCAATTAGGGATTAAGTTATTATCTTTCCCAACTGTGTAGCTTAGTGTGTGTTCGTTCTGTAAACTGTGTAGGGTTGGCTGGAGACCGCTCTAGCTTACTGTAGCCCAGAACTCTGTGAGTAACAACTGTGTAAAGATATGTTCAAAATGATTATCTTCTGAATTGAACTGTACTGTTTCTGAACTGATACTGTTAACTGAATGAATGTATGTCCTATATTCTGAACTGTATTGTGGCATCCTTAGCAACTACTGTTACTGTTACTGTTACAGAGATCTCTGTCGGTTCCCTTGTTGGAACCACTACTGTTTACTGATTGATGGCCATCATTGACTGTTCGGTCTTTTAAGACCTACTGTTTACTGTACTGTATGCTAATGGATGTACCACATATGACTGTTACTGACTGAACACTGATATACTGATTAATGAACTGTTTTCATTACTGTAAGGACATTCATTCTAAACCCTTTACGCATTATGTTATTCACTGGGCTTTAGCTCACTGCTCATATATATATGTAGGTGTACAGGCACCAGACCGGAGCTAGGAGCGTGGGGTAGACTCCCTTTTTGTCAAGCCAACCACTGTGCCTCACTGCGAGGTTCCGAGCCTGCCAAGCTATGGCTTAGGGGTGTTTTATTTCCCCGTCTGTCTCTGTATCTGTTTTGTTAACTGTATAGACTGTTCTGTACTGTTAATAGGGATTGGTCCCTGTTCTGAATGATTGTAATATTGTACATACTGTTTTGTCACTGACTGTAATATAATGAAAAGTCTTTTTGCATACAGACTGTCACAGCTCATTGGACATTGTTTATTTACTGTATTGGCTTCCGCCATGCCCCTGTACTCTGTTTACTGTCTTACTGTTAAGCAGGCCTTCGGTAATCTCGGATTACTGGCCGGTTACGGTGCTAAACCCATAGGGGCGGGTTTGGGTCGTGACAGAGTGGTATCAGAGCGATACTTACCACGAGTTATACCGCACACACGTGTCCAAATGAGCTATAGGGTGTCCTAGAAAAGTGATTAGGGCATTGCATGAGCATGATAAGTGTGTGGCTATGACATGACTGAATATATGCTAATGTGATAAACTGTTTAAGTATGCAACTGCTTATGTTGATAATTGCTATAACTGCTTATAGTGAAATGGATAATACAAGAACTGCAAATGAATCTGAATCCTCATCCTCTGAGGCAAGAATGGCAAGACTGGAAAGAATGATGGAATTAATAACTGAAAGATTAGATCAACAACAGAACCAACAGCCCCCACCTCCTCCTCCGGTACAGCCGGAACAGAATGTCAATGTTAATGATGGGGACATAATTGCTCTCACCCAGTTCAGCAAAATGAAACCGCCATCCTTTCAGGGAGGCCTTGAACCGTTAAAAGCTGAAGCATGGGTTTTGAGACAGAAAAATTGTTTGAGGTTTTCCGTGCTCGAGCACATAAAGTACTGTTGGCCACCTTCACTCTTGCAAGAAGAGGCTAGAAGGTGGTGGATGCTTATCCGTGATGACAACACTGTAATGACTTGGGCTCAATTCAAAGGAGCCTTCTTTGAAAAGTATTCCCAGTGTGTCAGGGACAGAAAGGTGACTGAATTTGAACAGCTGAGACAGGGCACAATGTCCGTTGCTGAATATGAAACAAAGTTCACCGAGCTTGCTAGATATGCACCACACATGGTGGACACTGATTACAAGAAGGCCAGAAAGTTTGAAGGCGGCCTGAATGTTGCAATACTGGACAGAATAATGTTTTGAAATTACCGAACTATGTAATGTTCTTGACCGAGCTTGATGGCTGAATCAACATCGAGGCACTGAAAACTGAAACACCAGCGTCTGAATGGCGTGGTAAAAGGCAGGGTTTTAAGTTCAAGAAAGGCAAGCATAACCCATTGAACAAGAAACAGAATACGGGGTCAACAACTAGCCCAGCCAAGGGAGTGGTTCATACCACCCTGTTCCGAATGTGGTAAGAACACAAAGGGTTTGTTATAAAATATCTGGTGCTTGTTACAGGTGTGGCAAGGTGGGCCACATGGTTAAAGATTGCCCTCTGCTCCGCAGGCAATAGTAAAGCTGCACAGCGGCAGCATCAACTGTTGCACCAAAACCGAACCCCAAAGCTACCGGGAAAGAGCCTATGAGGCAGGGCCGAGTGTTCGCCCTAGTACCGGGAGACGTACAAAATACCGAGACCGTTGTGTCAGGTATTCTCTATTTGTACTCAAAATGCATATGTACTGATTGATTCGGGGTCTACACATTCTTATGTATCGCATGCTTTTTCGCGAAAATTGAATAGACCCTTAGAACCCATGAATTATCTGTTAGCTGTATCATCACCCGTTGGGGGATCCATGACTTGTGCATACATGTACCCTGCTTGTGAAATTATTGTTGGAGATGCACATTTGTTTATTGACTTACTGCCTGAACATTGATCATTTTGATGTAATATTGGGGATGGACTGGTTAACGAAATATCATGCCACCATAGACTGTGTAACGAAACAAGTAGTTTTCCGTCCACCGGGTTTCCTGAATTTGTGTTTAATGGAAGTGGAGTGTACCTCCCCGTATTTGATTTCATCTGTGAAAGCTGTTAAATTGATTAGAAAGGGGTGTAAAGGGTATCTGTTCTGTATTGACTGTACTACTGATGTTAAAACTATGTGAACTGTATTCCTATAGTCAGAGAATTCCCAGATGTTTTTCCAGATATCTGCCAGGGGATTTGATTGACAGGGAGATTGAATTCACCGTTGATGTGATTCCGGGTACACAGCCAGTATCTAAAGCTCCTTACCGAATGGCTCCAACTGAACTGAAAGAATTGAAAGTGCAACTGCAAGAACTGTTAGACAAAAGTTCATCAGGCCTAGTACTTCACCGTGGGGCGCACCTGTCTTGTTTGTGAAAAAGAAAGACGGCTCACTGAGACTGTGTATTGACTACCGTGAACTGAACAAGGTAACTGTGAAAAATAAATACCATTGCCTCGTATTGATGACTTATTTGATCAGTTACAGGGTGCTCAAGTGTTCTAAGATTGATCTCAGATCCGGATATCATCAGTGAAAGTTAAACCAGAAGACATTGATAAAACTGCTTTTCGAACGAGGTATGGACATTACGAATTTTTAGTTATGCCTTTCGGAGTTACCAATGCACCTGCTGCATTTATGGACCTCATGAACAGAATCTTTAAACCATTCCTCGATGACTTTATTGTTGTATTCATTGATGACATTCTGATTTATTCCAAAAGTATAGAAGAACATGAACATCATCTGAGACTTGCCCTACAGACCTAAGAGAACAGAAACTTTATGCTAAACTGTCTAAATGTGAATTTTGGCTTGATCATGTTATGTTTTTGGGGCATGTTGTTAGCAAAGATGGAATTTCAGTTGATCCACAGAAAATTGAAGCTGTAGTAAACTGGCCTAGACCAACAAATGTGACAGAAGTCCGAAGCTTTTTGGGTTTGGCTGGATATTACAGAAGATTTGTCAAAGATTTCTCCAAAATTGCCTTACCGTTGACCCAATTAACTCAGAAGGGGATATCATTTGACTGGACTGACCAAAGGGAATCAGCTTCCAAGAGTTGAAAACTCGACTTGTGACTGCACCGTTCTTACCTTACCTTCAGGTACGGATGGTTATACTGTATTTAGTGATGCTTCTCATAAGGGTTTGGGATGTGTTTTAATGCAGAATGGGAGAGTATTGCTTATGCTTCCCGACAACTGAGACCGCATGAAAAGAACTACCCGACCCATGACTTGGAACTTGCTGCAGTGTATTTGCATTGAAAATCTGGCGTCACTACCTTTATGGGGCGACATGTGAAGTATATACCGACCACAAGAGTCTGAAATATTTCTTCACACAGAAAGAACTGAACATGAGACAGCGGAGATGGCTAGAACTGATTAAAGACTATGACCTACAGATTTTGTACCATCCGGGAAAAGCCAACACCGTTGCCGATGCATTGAGTCGGAAATCGATTGGAACTTAGCCTGTTTGCTCACCGGAGAAAGAGTTGCTTTGTGACCTTGAAAAATCTGAAATTGAAATTGTTTTGCGAGAACAAGGTGGAACAATAGCTGCTATTTCTGCTCAACCGGCACTGATTGAAGAAATTAAAGAGAAACAGCAACAGGATGACTTCTTGAAGAAGATCATCGAAGAAAGGGAATCTAAAGAGACCGGGTTTCAAATTTGAAAATAATGTACTGAAATTTCAAGAAGACTGTGTGTACCGAATGATACTGAACTGAAAAGAAGAGTTCTGCAAGAGGGCCACAATCAAAATTTTCTATCATCCGGGGAATACGAAAATGTACCAAGACCTGAAACTGAATTTCTGGTGGCCGGGAATGAAGAAAGAAATTGCTGATTTTGTATCAAATGTCTTCATTGCCAACAAGTCAAAGCTGAACATCAACGACCCGCAGGCTTATTGCAGCCCTTACCGATACCGGAGTGGAAATGGGAACATATTACTATGGATTTTATTGTGGGATTGCCTCGCTCCAGTAAAGGTATGGACTCAATTTGGGTTATTGTTGATAGACTGACTAAATCTGCTCACTTCTTACCTGTTAAGACAATTTATAATGCGGACAAATTGGCTATACTCTATATTGATGAAATTGTTAGACTGCATGGAGTGCCTGTGTCCATTGTTTCTGACAGGGATTCGAAGTTTACATCGAGATTTTGGCAAAGCTTACAGACTGCATTGGGTACTGAACTGAGACTGAGTAGTGCCTATCATCCTCAGACAGATGGCAGTCAGAAAGGACCATCCAGACTCTGGAGGATTTATTGAGAATGTGTGTCCTTGATTTTCAGGGAAACTGGGAAAGCCATTTGCCCTTAGCTGAATTCGCCTACAACAACAGTATCATTCAAGTATTGGTATGGCGCCTTTCGAGGCATTGTATGGCAGAAAATGTAGATCTCCGATTTGCTGGGCAGAAGTTGGAGATGGGCCTTTGCTTGGGCCCGAGATTGTTATGAAACGACTGAGAAAGTGAAATGATACAACAGAGACTGAAAACTGCACAGAGCCGACAGAAAAGTTATGCGATGTCAGAAGACGAGACAGAGAGTATGAAGTGGGTGATCACGTTTTTGTGAAAGTGACACCGATGAAAGGCCAGACTCGTTTTGGAGTCAAAGGCAAGTTAGCGCCAGATATGTCGGACCGTATGAGATTATTGAGAAAATCAATCCGGTGGCGTATCAAGTTGCGCTTCCTCCTGAAATGGAGCATATGCATAACGTCTTCCACATTTCTATGTTGAGGGACTACCTCCGGGATCCTTTCCATGTGATTGAGCCGACCGTGTAGTGCTAGTGATGACTACACTTATGAGAACGGCCTATCAGATTGTGAACAGACGGATCAAGAAGTTGAGAAACAAAGAGATCCCGTTAGTGAAAGTTGACTGGCAAAACCATGGTGGCGTGTATGCCACTTGGGAAAGGGAAGATGACATGGCTAAAAGATATCCTGAACTGTTTCCACTGAATCCTGTTTTCTTCCAGAATGAAGGTAACTCGAGTTTAGAGGACTAAACTCTTTTTAAGGAGGGGAGACTGTAACAACCCTCACCACTGTTACCGATTAATTACTGATTACTGCTAAACTGAGACTGATTATGATAAGTAATTGAACTGATTGAAATACTGAACTGACTGACTGAAATCTGAACTGAATTGATTGATATATCTGTTTAAATTGCATTTCTATCTGTTGCTGTTTGATTATCTGTTTGTTTTTATGTTTAAACTGCAAATTGAAGGCCTTATCGGCGGCCGAATCTGAAATTGATTGATGTTCTGTGTTAATTAGATTTTATGTGATTTTATGGTGTATTATATAAAAGTGATTTGGTATGATTAAATTAGATTAAAATAAGCTAATTTCAGAGTTGGTTTATTCACCATTTGCCATTGTTAGTGGGCCATGCCTAATTATACTGAGCCTTTGTACACTTGATCAAAACTTTTCATCAGCTCATTTTCCTTGTTCTTGCCGACCAAGAGAGTTAGAGGGAGAGAAATTGAGTTCCCTTTTGAAAATTGCTTGGAGACTTGAAGATTTGGAAGAGAGATTGCATAATTGAGCCTCCTTACCTTAATTCAAGACATAAGGTAGAGCTTTTGCCTTTATGTGTTTGATTTGAGCTTCTTCTAGCATGTTTTAGAGAATTGTTAAAGGTTGGAGCCTAGGCATGGCTTATAATGTTGAATTGTAGCTTAATTGTTGCATGCATGTTACATTCTTGGTTTTGAGGTTGTAAGTTCATAATTCCTCACATGCATGTTCATAATATTGTTATAGTTCATGTTGTCATCATGTTTTTGCAAGATTTGAGCTCATTGAGCAAGCATTGAAGCTTTAAAATGGTTTAATTCATGCATGTTTGCATGTTCTTCATGTCCATGAAAATTGGTTTGAAATTGGATTTAATTGAACTACCCTTGGGCTTGATTTTACAAATTGAGCTTTGAATCATGTTATTCTATGTATTTACAAGTGTTTTCCAGAAAATTGGCCCAAGAGGTCTATTTTGATTGAAACTTGATTTGAGCTTGGAAGTTCAAATCTGGAAATTCCAGATTTTGGACTCCCGCTCGAGCGGGGAAAGTGGCGCTCGAGCGGGAAATTCGTGCTCCCAGTACTTTGCACTGTTTTGAGTCCGCTCGAGCGGAATAATTGACGCTCGAGCGGGACCTTGTGTCTTACGCTCGAGCGGGTGTCAGCGCCCATCGAGCGTGATTTTTGAGCATCCAGTACTTTTGACTGTTTTGCAGTCCGCTCGAGCGTGGGAAGTGACGCTCGAGCGGGAACCGTTGTCTGCATGTCCGCTCGAGCGGAGTAACCTACGCTCGAGCGGGACCCCTGTTTCTGAAAATTCTGAAAATGCTTTTAAAAGTGCATCTTTGCATCCTCATTCATTCTTAGGCATTCTTAGGCCTAGTTTAAGACATCTTAATGAGGATATAGAGGTAGAACACACCGAGGCAATTAGGAATTAAATATTCTTTTCCAACTGTGTAGCTTAGTGTGTGTTCGTTTCTGTAAACTGTGTAGGGTTGGCATCGGGAGAACACGCTTACCTGCTTACTGTAGCCCAGAACTCTGTGAGTAAACAACTGTGTAAAGATATGTTCAAAAATGATTATCTTTTGAAGAATTGAACTGTACTGTTTCTGAACTGCTACTGTTAACTGAATAAATGTATGTCCTATATTCTGAACTGTATTGTGGCATCTTTAGCAACTACTGTTACCCCGACTGTTACTGTTACAGAGATCTCTGTCGGTTCCCTGTTGGAACCACTACTGTTTACTGACTGATTGCCATCATTTACTGTTCGTCTTTTAAGACCTACTGTTTACTGTACTGTTATGCTAATGATGTACCACATATGACCGTACTGATTGAAACGACTGAAATACTGATTTAATGAACTGTTTTTTCATTACTGTAGGACATTCATTCTTAACCTCTTTACGCATTATGTTATTCACTGGGCTTTAGCTCACTACTTATATATATATGTAGGTGTTCAGGCACTAGACTGGAGCTAGGAGCGTGGGTTAGACTCCCCTTTTTGTCAAGCCACTACTGTGGCCTCACTGCGAGGTCCCGAGCCTGCTAAGCCATGGCTTAGGGGTGCTTTATTTTCCCCCCGTCTGTCTCTGTATGTATTGGGTATAACTGTATAGACTGAATGTTTTTGTTCTGTACTGGTTAATAGGGATTGGGTCCCTGTTCTGATCGATTGTAAATGTTGTACATACTGTTTTGTCACTAACTGTACATATGAATGAAAAGTCTTTTTGCATACAGACTGTCACAGCTCATTGGACCTTGTTTATTTACTATATTGGCTTCCGCCATGCCCCTATACTCTGTATTACTGTCTTACTGTCAAGCAGGCCTTCGGTAATCTCGGATTACTGGCCGGTTACGGTGCTAAACCCATGGGGGCGGGTTTGGGTCGTGACACACCCCCTGAGGTTTATGTTTATTGCAGTTCCCCCCACACCTTTTGAAAATGACATCTCATTCCCTAAGGTTTAAATTTTCATTACAGATTCCCCTCTCAGCAATTTTATTTTTTTAAATACCAATTTTGCTCTCACTGGGCAAATTACATTGACACCCCCTCACATTTTAGAAATTACAATCCCCTCCCTAAGGTTTAAAGTAGCATTATCAATTGTCCCCTCGGTTAGTATTGGTTGGAAAAAAATTCATTGAAAAAAAAAATCAATTGAAAAAAAATTTTGTTAGTAAAATTTTTAAATCTCTGTTTAAAAACCAACGTAAAGTCATTTTTTGAATTTATTTTTTTCCCTCAAATTTACAAACTGAGACAACCATTTATAAACAAAAAAAAAATTATCAAACAAGTTTTTATGACAGTTTTTAAAATTTTTGTAAATATAAATTGAAAACTGAAAACAAAATGGTTACCAAACCGGCTTCAGATGGTAAAAATATTGTAAAATTAACAAATAATTAAATAAGTTACCAACGTAAGAAATGACTTATCAAAAGATTCTTAGGCTATATATGATTTGATTTTTAGAATTTTTTTTTAAAAATTAAAAATTAATTTGGTTAGGAATAAAAAACAAAAAATAATTACTCCCTTCATCCCAAAATATTAGTCCCATATTCCATTTTTTGTTATCCCAAAATATTACTCCCTTTTCAAAAATCAAGTACAAAAATAATATAAATTTCTCATTTTGCTCTTATTTTAAATTTATTAACAGCATAAAAAGTATAATTATGATATTGATATTCCCCAAAAAATGTATTATCAAAGGGTAATTTTGGAAAATCAATTTTTTTAAAGTGCAATAATTGTACTACAAAAAAAAAAAAAAGCTGAATTCCCCAAAAGGGACTATTATTTTGGGACGGAGGGAGTATCATTTTTATATAATTTTTATCTTTCGGGTGGTTAGAAATAATTTTTTACAAATTAAATTGAAACAACCATACGTATGTATATAACATGCCCAAAAGTTAAAATGATAATTATTTTTTACCCTTAAAAGATAATTATTTTTTATTTTTTATTTCTTAACCAAATTAATTTTTAATTTTTTTTAAAAAAATTCTAAAAATCAAACCATACATAGCCTAAGAATCTTTTGATAAGTCATTTCTTACGTTGGTAACTTATTTAATTATTTGTTAATTTTACGATATTTTTACCATCTGAGGCCTGTTTGGTAACCATTTCGTTTTCAGTTTTCAATTTATATTTACAAAAATTTTAAAAACTGTCATAAAAACTTTTTTGATAATTTTTTTTGATTTATAAATTGTTGTCTCAGTTTGTAAATTTGAGAAAAAAATGTAAATTCAAAAAATGAATTTACGTTGGTTTTTAAATAGAAATTTAAAAATTTTACTAACAAATTTTTTTCAATTAATTTTTTTTTCAAATTAATTTTTTTTTTCAATTAATTTTTTTCCAACTAATACTAACCAAGAGGGCAATTGGTAATGCTACTTTAAATCTTAGGGAGGGGATTGTAATTTCTAAAATGTGAGAAATGTCAATATAATTTACCCAGTGAGGGTAAAATTGGTATTTAAAAAAATTAAATTACTGAGGGGAGAATCCGTAATGAAACTTTAAACCTGAGGAAGGGAGATGTAATTTTCAAAAGGTGAGGGGAAAAATTGTAATAAACATAAACCTCAAGGGGTGTCCGTGTAATTTACCCTTAAATCAAATTAAGGCTCAATAGAATGTAGTCAATTAACTTAGTTGTGCCAAGGGAAATTTAGACTCTAATTACTTAGTCCAAGCATTTAATTTAACCTTATGGTTTAACGATTTAGACAGGTCTATTTCAGATACTAACATATCTGTCATTCAAAACCTAATTCAAATAGCTCATGTTACATAATTAACACTCATATAAGCATATAAGTCACATATAAGCACATAATTAACGTAAATCCACAGAAGTAACAGTTAATTAAGGAGGTGGGTGTTACACATATTTTGTGTCAAATGATTGTAAAAATATGTATATTAAAAATCATAATTTATCCAATAATATGTTAGACATCATCAAAATTAAACCATAGTGATTAACAGATTTAGTTGAATGGTAAAAAAATAGAGGTTGTTTAAGAGGTTTAAGTATTAGTACAAACATGCTTCCATGATTCTAGGTTTTACTCAATTTTTCTTCCTTAATTCAAGTAATATGTTTTCAAAAGTACATCACATGTATATCAATATGGAGTGGCTAGCCATGTGCTAGGATTTTGAGGGTTTTTCATATTTTTTTTGTACAATTATATTTATATATGTTGTAAATATTTGTGGAAAAGTATCATTATAATAAAGTGTACTTATATATGTATAAAGTAATGAAATCAAGACTAAAGTGCAATATTAATAAAGTATGGGGGCATGGATTAAATTTATAAATTAAATAAATATTTCAAGTATAGAATTAATTAAAATAGAGGTAGGAAAGATAATTAGGATTGCGCTACTTTGCTTTAGAATAAAAAGTGCATAATTGAGCGAAAAAGACAATAACCATAAACTAGGGTTTAATTCACGAATAAATGAGAAACTAAGAACTTTATTATAATAATTTAAAAGTCGGGGCCTTAATAGGGTTTAGAAAAATTAGGAGCCTCGCAGAAGTATGATTGAGTGAAGATGCAAGGTGAAGAGAAGGAGAGAGTGAGAGAATAAAGAAGAGAGAAGGGAAGATTAGTACTGATTATGAGATGTTGTGTCTCAAGATACTATAATTTACACTTTTTACAATTGTAAGTACTTTTTTTTTATCATTTTAAATAGGGAGAAAATAATAATATTTTTTTTATTAAATTAAAGTGTTCAACCAAAATTAAGGATGTTCATTTTCTTTCGTCCCCTTAGTCCATGCCTTGATGAGGAAATAAGGCAGGGTGGATTTTGCTTTCTCCACTCCATTCTACCCAACCCTACCCCGATTATACTTATTATAATTTACTTTTTTCATTATAATAAAATTAAAACACTAAAATACTATATTTAATATTATTTTGGGAGATTGACCAATAAGCCCCATATTTTAGACTTATGATCCATATAATCCCATATTTTTTCTTGTGATCCATATAATCCCATATTTTTTCTTGTGATCCATTTAGGGGTTGTTTGGGGTGTCCTAAATAAATGCACTTTTTGTCTTTTTGGACTAAAAAGTAGAGAAAAAAAATATGGATGTTTGGGTTAACTTTTTGACTTTTTACGAAAAAATGTGTATTAAAATATTGTACAAAATTGTAAAATTACGAAATTACCCTCGCTGACACTGCGCAGTGCACTTTCTGTCACTTTTCAATTTTTTTATTTTTTTATTTTTTATATGGCATGTGTGGCTACAAGTGTGCCACGTTGAAAATTTTGTTGGAATGTGTGGTTGCAGAGTTTGTGCAGCGCTGTTTTGTTTTTGTGTTTTTTTTTTTCAATTGACAGATTTCCCGCCAAAAAGAGGTAAATAGTATGAACTTTTTTATTTTTTTAGTGACTTTTTGGCTTTTTGAATTTTTTTGAGGATGCCAAACTTGGCCTTAGTCCTCTGGAATGTCTAATGACTCATTTGCCCACTACATTGGAGTGTTACATTTGAGAAAAGTACACTAAACAATCTTTTAGTGTTGGAATGTTATGTTTAGGAAAACTACATTACCGAGTTTTTTAGTGTGTTACATTTTCAGAGTGTTACATTTGAGAAAAATATACTAAGGAGTTTTTTTGTGTTACGTTGAAGTGTTGAAATGTTACGTTTGAGAAAAGTACACTAAGGGGTTTTTGTGAGTGTTACATTGAAGTGATGGAAATGTGATCCAAAAATTGGATCCAACTTTCCTAAGATAGCATTTCCCAATAAGAAAGGGTAGAAATGTTCACCAAATCATACCAAAATTTAAAATAGGATCTCATGATAAGGTTGTCAAAACAAACAAGACTTATCAATGTATCAAAAAATCCATAGAACTGATTGGAGTAATTGATTCCCATATGAAACTTTTTAATAATTTTCCTTATTATCTTTTACTCAATTATTTTTCATCTTATATCTTATACTCTTATTAATTATAAATCATTCTCCGTAATATGCAATAGTAGCTAGTGGCCCATTCAGCTAAAGTCTAACTACAAACGCCAATGGTGGTCATTTGAAGTTAACTAGAACTGAAGCAATCAAGGTGTAGAGTGATGGTCCCTAAGTAAGGTTACAAATGAACAGAGCCGTTTGTGAACAAACTTGAGCTCGGCTCAGTAAGAGCTCGTTCGAACTCGGTTCGTTAATTTTTTTTTTTTTTGTTTGAACTCGAACTCGTTAAAATTTTAATAAACAAGTCCAAATATACTAAACCTCAACTCATAAGCTCATATCATTAGTTGACTCATTTAACATTTATGATTTATATATTAAATATTGTAAAAAGCCGCCCCTTTCTCTCTTTTTACAGCCTCGTGGACGAATATGTATAAAAAAAATATGATAAATATGTTATTTATATATTAAAAAACATATAAATGTAAATAATAGCTAACTATAAATGGTATATTTATATAACAGTAGTGGTAGATATTATTATTTTAATAAAATGTGGACTTTTTTTTAGTATGTTAATATATATTGTATATATAATTGTATAATTAAAATTTTAATTGTAACTTTAGTCTCATACGCAATTATAAATTTATAAAGGTCTTATGGTAAAATCATTGTGTCGAAGAAGCTACGTGGGAAATTGAAAGTCAAATGCGAGTCAAATATTCACACTTTTTGCAAATAAAGATACGACAAGTTTGGGGACAAATTTCTATTTAGGAGGAGAAAAATGTGACACCCAAATGTTTAATTAATTTTAACACCATGCTAATATCCATTAATCAAGATTAGAAATTATATATATATATATATATGATTTTATAATTGTATGTGATAAAATGTGTTTTAAAAATATATATATATATATATATATTAATAGGGGTCATTGTGTATTATCAATAAAGTTATTTATTTAAGTTATGAGTGAAAAGGTGTGTAGACTCCCCATTTTTGACTAGCCTTAAGATTTGGGCGCTCTCTTTTGATTCCCAATGATAAAGACGAGATGCATTAATCTTACAAGTTCTACTACAAGAAGTCTAAGGATCAAACTTTAAAACCATCAAATACTTGTTTTGGACAAATTTTAGCCAGAATAAAAAAACCTTCTTTCAAAACAAATTTTTAGTGGGACAATTCCACACATTTTCCTTAGTATTCTGAGGCTCATATTTTCAAAGTCAAAGCATTGTATCATTTCAAACAAACTGAGCAGATGATGTAGTGGGAATGAATGAAAGGGATGAAATCCTCTGAAATTCTTGTTTCTCCTTTCAATTCAGACTAACATTCTCTTGTTGATCTAATAGTGTGCCTACTGGCTGGCCGGACATCATATACTAGCCAGCCCAAAAAGATGCTTGGTCGTTCACCAAAGGAACACCTGGTTGAATGTTCCGGGTATAGAGTATTTTCGAAAATTTTAGCTTATTTTGCTTATGTACCACAAATATCTCAGATATTTACACCCTGGGCTCTATAAATATAGCTCAGCAGGCCCTTTCTAAGGGTTGAAAAATCTTTTCCAAAGCTTATACAAGCTTTTGGAGCTCTCCCTTTTCCTTCCTTACTTTCTACCTACCACCTTCACTTTCTAACATTAAAAGCTCCATTGAAGCTTGATCATAAGCTCTGGACAAAAGGACTTGGACATTAAATAACACATCTAAAGCTCTTGAGGGAACCAAAAATGGAGCTTATGAACAAAAAGACTCACCCTCTTTAAAAGGTGAATTCTTTGCATCTTTAATCATTTTTCCATTACTCTTTCTTCAGTTCTAACTTCATTTTAATCATGTGATTGTTGTAAGTCCTCATGGATGTAAAGGGAATAGAATTTAGCCACACATCCATTGAGTTGATAGCTTTTTCTTCATTTTCATGCTTTCCTTAGCTTTAACTTCATTGTTGTTATGCATCTTGGATCCTTGTGGATGTGTTTGGGAGTAGCTATTAGCCATCCATTTGCAAGTTCAATAAGTAGAATAGCTTTTCTTGTTATTACACTCATCTCATTCATTTATCATATCTCTCAATTGCATCAATCCATGTGTTTCAACTCTTTGCTCAATATCTATGGGTGCTAAGGGTTGTTTTGTAATAACTCGACCCTCGTCCATGTTTTCTGATATATTTTCAGCCCTTGTTTTGTGCTTTTAAAATGTTTACTGTAAAATCCCATGAAAAATTACGGTTAAGTAAGTGAAATCCATGTTTAGGGATGTCTATCTGTTTCACAAGAAAACTATCTGTCACCATTAAAACGTTTGAATTAGAAATTGGAAGCCTTAGCGGCTTAATTATTGAAATTGATTATATATCTGTAATCAGCATAATTTTTAAGTAATATTAAGCATGTTTACGAAATTTTAATTTCGGGACGATTAACGATGGAATTTGTCTTATATGCCTTTATATATGTTCCAAGTCCACAGCTTAATCAAGAACTTGAACTATCTCCTGGAGAGGAAAAAACGAAAGAAAGAGAAAAGAGAAAAAAAAAAAAAAAGGGGAACAAGGGCAAGGCTCAACAAGGAAGGAAATTGAGATTAAATTAGGAGATCCTTGCCATTTTTAAAGCTTAAGTAGTATGTTAAATTAGTGATATGAAGAATTCTCCTTTAATTGTGAGGAAGGGTTTGTTTATGATTATGTTTGATGATTTAGGGTTGTAATGGAGAATTGTTCATAATTTATGTTTGGTTGAAGAGGATACTCATCAATTGGTTGCTTTGACATGAAATATATACCTCAATCTTGTTTCTCATGTTAAACCCATGAAAATATATTTATGTAATGTATGATGTTTTAATAAACATGAGGAGTTGAATTAACGATAGAATTTAGAAGGTTTGTAACTTGAATAAGCTTCTACTCATGTGTTTTTATGATGCTCAAGTTCTAGTACATGCTATGGTGAAATTTCTACTTCAATCTTTGGTTTATGCCAACTCCATGGATAATATATATATATTACAATGTGTTATGTTTTATGAACATAAGGAATTTAAATTAAAGGATGAAATTTGAAAGAATAGTGACTTGATCAAGCTTTTAATCATGTTTACCTTGTGATATTCAAATGATAATGCATGTTATAGTGAAGTAATGCATGTTATAGTGAAGTTGGGTCCATATATTGCATTAATTTCATATTGAATTGCATGTAAAATGAAGTGGTAATGCTAAATGTTGAGTTGAAATCGAGCTGCCCCAAATCAGGGACACGGCCGCTCGAGCGGAGGCCACGGGCGCTCGAGCGGAGAAAGAAGAAAAAAACTGGAATGCATACTGTCTACGGCCGCTCGAGCGGAGGGTCCGGCCGCACGTGCGGCCCGGGCTGGAAACATGGTTCGCTTAGTTTTGCATGCTTGACTCGCTAGTATTTTTAGAATATTTTTCTGATGATTTTAAGATAGTTGTAAATTCATGCAAAGTGTAAGGACTCCGGAAATGACTTAAGAAAGAAAAGGGAATTAATGTGCAAGTTTTAAATGTGTGCAGGACACACTCCGGGAGGAAGTAACACGTCATCTCAACACTGTGAGTAGTAGTACGCTTTACTACAGATAATGATTGCCCTTAGCATTCTGTTGATGATAATTATGCACCTGTATTTAATGTAAATGTATGATGATAAGAAGGTGAATATTTTGCCTACTCTCCTGATCCCAAGGGCTGTAATGCCAACATGTTTCAAGGGCCTTGTGCCATAAGTTTCAAGTATGTTTCAAGGGCCTTGTGCCATAAGTTTCAAGTATGTTTCAAGGGCCTTGTGCCATAAGTTTCAAGTATATTTCAAGGGCCTTGTGCCATAAGTTTGTTTCAAGGGCCTCGTGCCATATGTTTCAAGGGCCTCGTGCCATCACGTTTCAAGGGCTTATAGCCAATGTTTATGTTGCAGGGTTGGGCCTAAGGCCGTTATGTACTTAGCACAGAATAGACTAACCATGTGAACTCAGCATCTTTATATGCATTGATGTTTTATGTTTCAAGTTAAAATCGTTTATGTATTACTATTCACTGAGCCCAGCTCACTCTCTGTTATGTTTGTTTCTATAGGTCATCAATCAGGAGGTCAGTCCTAGCCTTAATGCTGCTTTCTTTTGTCAACCTTTACGTGTCTAGGCACCACACAAGGCCATCCATTTTGTGCAATTGTTAAGATGTTGGCTTGCTATTTAAGTGTCCATCTAAGGTTGATGTACATAACTTTCATGTTTTTTTTGTATATGCCCAATCATGGGGCTGAGACTGTAAATGTATGTGTATGTAACCGATATCCAGTGATTTAGTTTTAAACTTTGTCTGCCTTTGATGATGTATGTGATGTATGAGATCCTGACATATTAGAAATAGCTCAATGGAGTATGTTGTATCTATGTTATGTTTGTATTTTATGCTTCCGATAAGGCCCCGTAGGTTATGTATACCAGGTTACATGTCCGTTTCTGAATAGGTCATGTCCAAACTTTTAGGGGCAGGTTTGGGGCGTGACAAGTGATATCAGAGCACGAGTTGCTATCTCACACACGGATTCATTGAGCTGTAGGGTGTCTAGAAAAGATTTAGGCATCATGCATGACATCCTAAAAGTATAAGAGAAGTTCGATGGCAACATTAAGTGTACTCTGATAATGCTACAATTTTGAACTATGTCTATTGTATATAATTGATTGTTGTGTAGATCATGGTGAGAACAAGGGCAGAGGAGCAGGAAGGAAGATGCTACTGCGCACGGTTGGACAGGATGGAGAGAATGATTATGGAAATGGCGGAGACCTTACGCAACAACAGCAACAGCCACAACAGCCACAGGAACAACCGCCACCGCCACCGCAGCCACGGTACCTCCACCGGTAGTACCAGAGTTTCATGCTGAAGACCGGACTATTACCCTCACTAAGGAGTTTAAAAAGATGAAACCACCATCTTTCAAAGGAGGAATAGAACCGATGAAAGCTGAGGCCTGGGTGTTGGGCATAGAGAAGTTATTCGAAGTCTTTTCCTGCACCGAAGCTCAAAAGGTGCAACTAGCTGCCTTCACTCTTGAGGACGAGGCACGGAGGTGGTGGATGCTTACGAGAACAATCCATCCAGGGTTAACATGGGACAGATTTCTGGAGCTGTTTTATGATAAATACTTTCCTCAAAGCATGCGGGATAAAAAGGTGACTGAATTCGAAACTCTCAGACAAGGGAACAAGACTGTTGCTGAATATGAGGCCCAATTTGCAGAGCTAGCCCGGTTTGCACCACATATGGTGGACACGGACTATAAGAAGGCACGAAAATTTGAAGGGGGATTACGGGGAACAATTCTGGATCGAGTCAATATGTTGAAGTTGCCTACCTATGTAGACGTGCTGGAGAGGGCCATTATAGCTGAAGGAAACCTTGCTGCTCAGAATCGGATCTTCGAGTGGAAAGGGAAAAGGCAGAATAATCAATGGTCAAAGGGGTCAAGTATTCCACCGAACAAGAAACAAAATTCAGGGACTTCAAATACTTCTGCCCCTAGTCAGGGTACGATTCCTGTTTGTTCAGAATGTGGAAAGAAGCATCGTGAGACGTGTCAATGGAAGTCTGGAGCCTGTTATCAGTGTGGCAAAATGGGTCATTTGATCAAGGATTGCCCTCAGAGGAATCAACGAAATGGCAATATGGCTGCTACCAGTTTAGTGGGGTCTGCACCAACCGCCAACACCAAGTCAGTAGCCAAACCTACTAACAATAAAGACACAGCGAGACAAGGCAGGGTGTTTACATTGGTTCCAGGAGATGTTCAAAATGCGGCAACAGTGGTATCAGGTATATTTATGGTTCACGGTCATTCTGCTTGTGTATTATTTGATTCTGGCTCTACTCATTCCTTCGTATCAAAAGTATTTGCACAAAACTTAGATAAAACTGAAGAAAAACTGTCTTATATGTTGTGTGTGTCTTCACCTTTGGGAGACTCTATGCTATGTACTTCTGTCTATTTTGGTTGTGAACTCGAGCTTGGGGACATCCGGGTATATGCCAATCTGTTACCTCTTGACATAACCTATTTTGATATTATTTTGGAAATGGACTGGTTGGGTGAATATGGTGCGACTATAGATTGTTTGACTAAACAAATCAGTTTTCACCCTCCGGGACAATCAGAGTCTACCTTTCAGGGACATGGAGTGACTTCCCCACCTTATTTGATTTCCGCAGCAAAGGCTTGTAAATTAATTCAGAAAAGGTGTCAAGGGTATTTATGCAGTGTTTTAAAGGGGCAAGTGGTGAATGGAAATATCGACATGATCCCAGTTGTTTGTGAATTTCCGGATGTCTTTCCTGAAGAATTGCCAGGGCAGTTGATAGACCGTGAAATTGAATTTACCATTGACGTAGCACCGGGAACTCAACCCATTTCGAAGACTCCGTATAGAATGTCACCGGTTGAGATGAAGGAATTGAAAATGCAGTTGCAAGACTTACTGGACAAGGGATTTATCCGTCCGAGTGTGTCTTCGTGGGGTGCGCCTGTTTGTTTGTAAAGAAAAAGGATGGAACACTCCGGCTTTGTATCGATTATAGGTAACTTAATAAAGTCACAATCAAGAATAAGTATCCACTGCCAGAATCGATGACCTATTTGATCAGCTTCAGGAGGCACAAGTCTTTTCCAAGATTGATCTACGGTCTGGATACCATCATTAAAGGTCAAGGCTGATGATGTTGAGAAGACAGCTTTTCGAACCCGTACGGTCATTATGAATTTTTGGTTTGCCCTTCGGAGTCACTAACGCACCAGCAGCTTTTATGGATTTGATGAACCGTGTTTTCAAGCCCTATTTGGATGAATTTGTGGTGGTCTTTATCGACGATATTCTCATTTATTCAAAGAATGCAGAAGCTCATGAGAATCATCTTCGCTTGATCCTTCAAACCCTCCGGGAGAAGAAACTGTATGCAAAGCTGAAGAAATATGAATTCTGGCTACGAGAGGTGGCATTTTTGGGGCACGTTATTACAAAGGAAGGAGTTTCCGTCGACCCACACAAGATTGAGGCAATTGTGAAATGGCCAACTCCTACTAATGTGACTGAGGTGCGTAGTTTTATGGGTTTAGCTGGCTATTACAGGAGATTTGTTCAAGATTTTTCTAAAATTGCTGTGCCACTTACACAACTGACTCGAAAGGGAGTTGCGTTCGAATGGTCAGAAGAGCGAGAATCTGCCTTCCAGGAATTGAAGACAAGGTTGACAACAGCACCAGTTTTGGCCTTGCCATCCGGTACAGAAGGATTTGTAATCTACAGTGATGCTTCGCACAAAGGGCTTGGTTGTGTACTTATGCAAAATGGAAGAGTCATCGCTTATGCTTCTCGGCAGCTGAAACCCCATGAGAAGAATTATCCCACGCATGATCTGGAGCTAGCTGCAGTAGTCTTTGCTTTGAAGATATGGAGGCACTATTTGTATGGCACTACTTGCGAAGTATACACCAACAATAAGAGTCTCAAGTACCTTTTTACGCAAAAAGAGTTGAATATGCGACAGCGACGGTGGTTGGAACTTCTTAAAGATTATGATTTGCAAATTCATTACCATCCTGGTAAAGCCAACACAGTTGCAGATGCACTCAGTCGGAAAAGTATGGGGACTATGGCAAGTATGGTTACAGGGCAAAAGGAATTGGCAATTGAATTGGGTAAGATGGAATTAGACTTTGTGTTACATGGCCAAGAAGCTTTAATGACAGCAGTGATGGCCCAACCAACCTTACTTGAGGAAATTAAATTGCATCAAATAGAGGATGAAGCTCTAAGGAAGATATGTGATGAGTTGGGAACTAAGCCGAAATCGGGATTCAGTTTAGTCGATGCGGTGCTCAAGTTTCAAAACCGAGTATGTGTTCCCAATGTGTTAAACTTTAAGCATAAACTGATGGAAGATGCACATACCTCAAGGTTTTCAATGCATCCAGGGAGTACTAAAATGTACCGAGATTTGAAGCAAAATTTTTGGTGGCCAAGTATGAAGAAGGAGATTGCAGAGTTTGTCTCTAAGTGTTTGCAATGCCAGCAAGTAAAAGCGGAGCATCAAAGACTTGCCGGTTTGTTGCAACCTCTTCCCATCCCGGAATGGAAATGGGAACATTTGACTATGGATTTTGTTGTAGGGTTACCGCGGACTCCTCGGGGTATGAATTCTATATGGGTCATTGTGGACCGATTAACTAAGTCTGCTCACTTCCTACCAGTAAAGACTCAGTATAATGTAGATAAGTTGGCGGTAATTTATGTGAATGAAATTGTGAGGCTTCATGGTGTTCCGATTTCAATTGTGTCAGATAGGGATCCTAAGTTTGTTTCCAGGTTTTGGTAGAGTCTACAAGAAGCAATAGGTACAGAATTAAAGTCCAGCACAGTTTTCCACCCTTAGACTGACGGTCAATCTGAGAGAACGATCCAAACTCTCGAGGATATGCTCCGAATGTGTGTACTGGACTTTCAAGAAAGTTGGGAAACTCATCTACCGTTGATAGAATTCGCATACAATAATAGTTACCACGCGAGTATTGGAATGGCACCTTATGAGGCTCTGTATGGAAGACCATGTCGTTCTCCCGTGTGTTGGGCTGAAGTTGGAGATAAATCTTTACTAGGGCCTGAAATTGTTCAGTTGACAACTGAAAAAGTTCAAGTTATTCGGGAAAGGGTGAAAACTGCTCAAAGTAGACAAAAAAGTTATGCGGATAACCGACGGAGGGATTTGGAATTTGAAGTGGATAGTATGTCTTCGTGAAAGTTACTCCGATGAAAGGACACCCAAGATTTGGAAAGAGGGGTATGTTAACATCTCGGTATGTTGGTCCCTTTCAGATTCTGGAAAGAGTGGGCCCGATAGCTTATCGAGTTGCCCTTCCGCCACATATGAGTCAAGTACATAATGTGTTTCATGTCTCTATGCTTCGCGGATACCTTCCGGATCCGTCACATGTCATTGATTACCACCAAATTGAGTTGGATGACAAGTTAATTTACGAAGAAAAACCAATCCGCATTTTGGACCGACAAGTAAAACAATTACGAAACCGTGAGATTCCAATGGCAAAAGTTGAGTGGCAAGAACATTACGGAACCGACGCAACGTGGGAAAGAGAGGAGGAAATACAACACCAATACCCACACCTGTTTCAATCCTAAGGTAAAACAAGTTTGGAGGACCAAACTTATTTAAGGGGGGAGAGTGTAATAACCCGACCCTCGTCCATGTTTTCTGATATATTTTGCCCTTGTTTTGTGCTTTTAAAATGTTTACTGTAAAATCCCATGAAAAATTACGGTTAAGTAAGTGAAATCCATGTTTAGGGATGTCTATTGTTTCACAAGAAAACTATCTGTCACCATTAAAACGTTTGAATTAGAAATTGGAAGCCTTAGCGGCTTAATTATCTGAAATTGATTATATATCTGTAATCAGCATAATTTTTAAGTAATATTAAGCATGTTTACGAAATTTTAATTTCGGGACGATTAAACGATGGAATTTTGTCTTATATGCCTTTATATATGTTCCAAGTCCACTTAAGCTTAATCAAGAACTTGAACTATCTCCTGGAGAGGAAAAAACGAAAGAAGAGAAAAGAGAAAAAAAAAAAAAATGGGGAACAAGGGCAAGGCTCAACAAGGAAGGAAATTGAGATAAATTAGGAGATCCTTGCCATTTTAAAGCTTAAGGTATGTTAATTTAGTGTATATGAAGAATTCTCCTTTAATTGTGAGGAAGGGTTTGTTATGAATTTATGTTTGATGATTTAGGGTTGTAATGGAGAATTGTTCATAAATTTAATGTTGGTTGAAGAGGATACTCATCAATTGGTTGCTTTGACATGAAATTATACCTCATTTTGTTTCTCATGTTAAACCCATGAAAATATATTTATGTAATGTATGAATGTTTTTAATAAACATGAGGAAGTTGAATTAACGATAGAATTTAGAAAGGTTTGTAACTTGAATAAGCTTCTACTCATGTGTATTTTATGATGCTCAAGTTCTAGTACATGCTATGGTGAAATTTCTACTTCAATCTTTGGTTTTATGCCAACTCCATGGAATATATATATATACAATGTGTTATGTTTTATGAACATAAGGAATTTAAATTAAAGGATGAAATTTGAAAGAATAGTGACTTGATCAAGCTTTTAATCATGTTTACCTTGTGATATTCAAATGATTAATGGCATGTTATAGTGAAGTAATGCATGTTATAGTGAAGTTGGGTCCATATATTGCATTAATTTCATATTGAATTGCATGTAAAATGAAGTGGTAATGCTAAATGTTGAGTTGAAATCGAGCTGCCCCAAATCAGGACACGGCCGCTCGAGCGGAGAAAGAAGAAAAAAACTGGAATGCATACTGTCTACGGCCGCTCGAGCGGAGGGTCCGGCCGCACGTGCGGCCCGGGCTGGAAACATGGTTCGCTTAGTTTTTGCATGCTTGACTCACTGGTATTTTTAGAATATTTTTCTGATGATTTTAAGATAGTTGTAAATTCATGCAAAGTGTAAAGGACTCCGGAAATGACTTGAGAAGAAAAAAGAATTAATGTGCAAGTTTAAATGTGTGCAGGACACACTCCGGAGGAAGTAACACGTCCACTCAAACACTGTGAGTAGTAGTACGCTTTACTACAGATAATGATTGCCCTTAGCATTCTGTTGATGATAATTATGCACCTGTATTTAATGTAAATGTATGATGATAAGAAGTGAAATATTTTTGCCTACTCTCCTGATCCCAAGGGCTGTAAATGCCAACATGTTTCAAGGGCCTTGTGCTATAAGTTTCAAGTATGTTTCAAGGGCCTTGTGCCATAAGTTTTAAGTATGTTTCAAGGGCCTTGTGCCATAAGTTTCAAGTATATTTCAAGGCCTTGTGCCATAAGTTTGTTTCAAGGGCCTGTTCCATATGTTTCAAGGCCTCGTGCCACATGTTTCAAGGGTCTCGTGCCACATGTTTCAAGGGCCTCGTGCCATCACGTTTCAAGGGCTTATAGCCATATGTTTATGTTGTAGGGTTGGGCCTAAGGCCGTTATGTACTTAGCACAGAATTAGACTAACCATGTGAACTCAGCATCTTTATATGCATTGATGTGTTTTATGTTTCAAGTTAAACATCGTTTATGTATTACTATTCACTGAGCCCGGCTCACTCTCTGTTATGTCTGTTGCTATAGGTCATCAATCAGGAGGTCAGTCCTAGCCTTGATGCCGCTTTCTTTTGTCAACCTTTACGTGTCCAGGCACCACACAAGGCCATCCATTTTGTGCAGTTGTTAAGATGTTGGCTTGCTATTTAAGTGTCCATCTAAGGTTGATGTACATAACTTTCATGTTTTTTTTGTATATGCCCAATCATGGGGCTGGGACTGTAAATGTATGTGTATGTAACCGATATCCAGTGATTTAGTTTTAAACTTTGTCTGCCTTTGATGATGTATGTGATGTATGAGATCCTGGCATATTAGAAATAGCTCAATGTAGTATGTTGTATCTATGTTATGTTTGTATTTTATGCTTCCGATAAGGCCCCGTAGGTTATGTATACCAGGTTACATGTCCGTTCTGAATAGGTCATGTCTAAACTTTTAAGGGCAGGTTTGGGGCGTGACATGTTTCATAGGATTGCTTGAGTGATCTATGGGATTTGGTGCTGAGAAAGTTGTGTCCTTACTTTTCTTTGAGCATTTTGAAAGTAAAATAAGAGATTTTGGCTTAAAGGAAGTTGAAACCTCCTTTCTCAATTAGTTATGAACATAGAAAGGGGTGTAACTATCCTTGTTCTATGACTAGATGAGGAGTTTTCAATAAATTTGATGAATCCCTTGTTTTAATGAGCAAAACTTTCTACCAAGAAATGATTTGCATTAATCTACGCTCTCTACTTAATAGCATAGATTTGGGTATTGATCTGCCCTTATTCACAAAGAGAAGATGTAAGTTCCTATCCGTTTCTTGGGCTTGAATTGTTTCTTGATTTTGATTCATCTCTTTGTTAATTTGTTGCAAAATATCTGTTGTATATATCTGTTTATATCATTGTTAAGGGTTATAGCCCATTTATCTTATCTTTAAGTGATCCCTGTGAGCAAAGGTGTTAGAAGGGATGAGTACCTCCCAAAAAGTATCTTTGGCCTCTGCTCTGGAATTCTGCACTAGCCTAAATCCCAGCTGGAAGAAGAATTCGGCCCGCCACTTCCTTGCTCGGTTGACCTATTTTGTGTTTGGTTGGACATCTCCTTCCAAGACCAGAGCAAACAGTTTATGGGAAGTGCTCCCTTGGATGGTTCTAGAGCTTCTAGATGACTTATTTAGTATGATTTGTTAGATTTAACAGAAGTTTGGCTGAATCAATTCATTGTTGTAATAATCTCTCTCTTTCTCTCTCTTTCTCTCTCTCTCACTCTCTCATTCGAGTTGTTGTAATAATCTCCAACCCCACGTCTTTCTAACCCTTTTATTTAAATGCTTTCGGTACTACATCATGTTTTATTGATCATATCTATATATTGCATCCATTTTTTGTGCATTCGGGTCCTGTACATCCGCATTTATGGAATTTATTATTTTCAAAGCTAAATACGTGTGTTGTTCCATGTCTTGAGATGATATTCAATTGTTATTTTCAGGGGACTGTATATATTATACAGCATGTTGTCAAGGCCATTAAGGATGTAGTTTCTGCACAGGAAATCTGAATGTTTCCAAGCATCTACAGCGGCAACAACTTGCCGATCACTTTCACCTTCTTTAAGTGCTAGAGCCTCTTCATGGAGAAGCCGGGCCAAATTAAGAGTTGTAAGATAGAACATCATCTTCTGATGCCATCTCTTAAACTCGGTACCGTTAAATTTTTCCGGTTTTTCTCCATGATTGATTGGTACATGAACATGGTTCTGGATAGGGACTGGTGTTGGTATAACAATCGGTGTATCACTTCCAGTTGCAGTTTCAGTAGCAGTAGTCATAATCTCTGATTACAAAAATCAGAAAAAAAATTAAAACACAAATTAATTTTCTAGTTACTAAAACCAGAAAATAAATTATAACACAAAATAATTTTATTTTCCTTGTTACTAAACTAGAAAAATAAAATATCACAATAATTTTTTGTAACTCAAATTAATATTCTGCAATTGTTAATGACACCAGTATATTACTACTAGTTGTCAAAGAAAAGAGACAGTATATTACTACTATCTGTCAAATAGCATAAAACACTATTTATTTTTCCAACCAGAATATGTCTTATGAAATCACAGAAAATTAAATACAATGAAGATACCAAAAATGTCTGTCTTAAGATTGTTGGACAATCTTCACTGTATTTAAATAGTTTAAATTCTGTTGTGTACTAAACAACAACCAGTATAAAGAAATAAAGAAATGAGAGAATTTGTTTGATTACAAAAAATCAAACTCGAAATAAAAATAAATAAATAAAAATAGATTTTATTTTGTTACAAAAATAAAATTAAAATCTAATTTAAAAAAAATGAAACAGAAAATAAATTAAACAACTTACTTAATTAATTTCTTTGAATAATTATTTGATCAAGTCCAGTGTTTGACACTGTGTTCTTAAGACAGATTTGTCATCTCCTCGGTGCTTTCAGAATATGGACGTCTATCTCCCAGGATAAAATAATCTATCAACGAATAAAAGCAGCACTACAATTTATTCGTTCGTCGAACATACTAAGTGTTTATACTCTCTTTGACAAGAAAATAATGCAGCAAAATGAAGATTATGTATGCAGAATTTTATGGACGAAATTTGTGAATGAATCCAAATGAGGGGCTAGTCTATTTATAGGAGAAATTATGGCTGTTGGGTTTGAATTAAATAGGTGCAAAACCTGTTTGAATAGGTATGAAACCTGTTCAATTTGAATAAACAGAAACAAACCTGTTGGATTTAAATTTGAACAGATAAAAACGGGAAAGGCCCTGTTTGGGTGTACAGTAAAATCGGACTAGTTTATTTCCGGAATTAATTTGAATTCTGGATTTTATTTTACCAAAAAATAAAATTAATTCAAATGTTTTTGGCCCAAAAAGATTAGTATTGGGCCGAACAAGCCCAACCCAACCACACACCCGCGCCCAAGCCCAGCCCGCCTGAACGGACGGCGGCGGCAGCGCACGCGCGCGTGTTGTGATTTTTGAGTCCAATGGGTCTAGCCCATTGTGCCCATAACCTCCCTCTCTAAAACCCTTGGGTACCCCTTGGGGCACACCCCAAGTTCCAATCCCATGCCTTATAAACCCATTTAAAACTTCCCATCAAATCAATGTGGGACAAGCCTTATTCAAACCTTTAAGGATTTTCCACCAAAACTCCATTTCCATGGAGCATACTTTGGCTTCAATTTCCCATTCACTCGGTAATGGTTTTGAGCAACCAAATATACCACGTGAATCACAACGCAGCATAGAACACGTTACCACTTTGACCCACGACAAACGAGGCTCGAGGCCCACCTAAAAAATAGACCAAACTTAGGAAAAAATTCTGGTTTCACCCAGAATTTTATAACCATTTCCAACATTTCCTAGTTGAAAGAAAAGTCTTGCGCGAGAGGTTTTTTGGAACCCTTGAATAGACTAGTTGTATTTGGATCCTAGGTATTCATGACAGATAAGGTTGGAGAAGGTTATGGGCAAGGCCCTTATTTTAACCGTCTCTTTTGAGGTCCTCGGTTAGCGCTACACGATATGTAACCATTGATAGACATCTAGGGTAAGTTCTGCAAACCAGCAAAAAAGGGGGAATACCGAATAATTTGAGTCCAATTCTTGCGATTGGGAGGATGAAATCTCTTTGAGGGATTTCTAGATTACTAATATCTAACCTTGCAATCCTTTGTTATTAACTTGAATATCATACTTCATTACTTGCTTATTATAATTGTGATGGTGTATTGGATTGGGAAAAATGGACGGGGTGTGTGTGCATTTACTGTGCATTCAAAACTCATGGCGTTTCCCAAGTATTGACGAAATTTACGTAGATGACGGCGAAACAAAAACATTTGAAGACATATGGCTATCCTAAAAGAATTAGGAATTAGTAATCATGTTTTGGGATTGTAAGTGTTAAAACTCTTGTCATAATTAAGATATGATCTTGTAACTATTATTTTACTTATATATACATATATCTTTTGTGAACTTATCATTATCCTTCCGTCAACTCATGTAGACCTTGTGTTAATATCTTGTTAAGATCTATAAAAAAAAGATTTTTAAAAAAAAGGTAGTTTTGCTATCTAAGGAGATTGGATTTTGAAGAGAGGCTATATTGACTACTTCGATCTATCTTGGGATTTTACTTAGCGACCAAAAGACTCATCAATGACGTTTCTAAACTCGTAACCTTAGATAAACCCTATATTTATTTGTTAATTTATTCTCTAATGTTTCCGATTTTTGGGGCGTCACATTGTGAAATCATGAATTGTTGAGATTCATTTTTGAGAAATGATGAAGAAATTGATATATTCATCCCTTTTGTTGAAATTCCATGTAAGAGAAAAATTGATGTTGAAAAAATAGTGAATAGTATATTGTTATACTTATCTTGAAAAGATAAAGATTGAGAATGATGATTATCATGTTGAGATTTCTTTGATTAAAAGAGAAAAAAAATGTATTTGGTGATGTGTTTTTAACTATTTCTTGGAATATATATTGAGTAAAGATGTAAAACTTGATTAGAATGGAAGATAATGTAGATGGAATGAAGAGTATTGATAAATTTGAGAAGTCCAAGGCATTAATATAGATATATATTGCATTGAAATTTCATTTCATGTTCATTGTTTTCTCTTGAACTGGTATTATTGAGATCACTTTTGAAACGGAAATGGTTTTGTGGATCAAACATTGTTATTGAACCGTTTTGAGGTAAATGCGGTGGGAAATCCGGTTAGGGGGTGTAGTTTGAGAATTAAATTGGCATGAGTATCCTTGGCGTAAGACCATAAACAAGTGTATGCGGGTGCCTAACCCTCCGGTTAGAAACCGGTAAGATAGGATTTGATAGTGCTTGATACACCTACTTGCAGACACTTGCCCTAGGATTTGCATGAGTTGTATTTACCACTCCTTGTTGATATATGGAAATCATTGTATTGATTATATTTTCGAATGAGCATTGTGCATGAGATTTTAAAAAGGGAAAAACTATTTCGAGCATGGCATGGCATGTGCATCCATCTCATGAGAATGTGTAAAATGTATATACTTTGTTAAGAATTCTCTACTGGCCTTCGTGCTCACCTCTAGTGGATTTGTTGCTGGAAAGTTTGTTGTGATCTCGCCAAAGTAGAGGTGTAGAGAATTGTTTTGGGAGCAAGAGGCTCTTATCTCTTGTTATTTTATTTTGATAAGCCAAGAGCTACATTTGTATGGATTAGAAAAGAAAAATGCTTTGGAGCTCTAAAGCCAGCTCTAATGAGCTGGCAGTGGGTCCCACCCACTATTGATGTGATGTATTTCCTTTTCTTTTTTTTTTACTCCACGCCAGCTAATTAGAGCTGCTATTAGAGTAGCTTCTTTGGAGCTCCCAATCACAACTGGTTAGAAAATCATTTACCTATAACCGGGCTTAAGTCTCGGAACGTGTAGCCCGTAGGGGCATTATTTTGTGTTTTAATTTATGCTGAATCCTCGTTACATGTTGTAAATTATTGTCTTAGAAGTTATGAATGTATAAAGGCATACAAAACCTTTACATCACTAATATAAATATCTTGGATATACATATACGATTATTAAATTGTAAATGATTCATAATTAATGAGGATTGAGAATTATTGATAAGTTAATCAGAGTTATCAAATGTTAATAATTTGAGGGCGTTACAACTAGGACATTGTTAGCTCACAAAAACAAAAACAAAAAAAACAAAACAAAAAAAGAGACTCCTACACCTAGGGTCTAGATTAGGAAGTTGAATAACCAAGGAAAATGTTGTTGCATACAATACTCGAATTCCCAACTACTCTGCTTGATGCCAAAGCATAGCTAATCTACCTTAACCCTATAGATGGAAATGCACGCCTCATATCCCCAAAATCGACGTCCAATGATGCACTGGTACCTATGTCATGATGTTACTAAAATCAACCGTTTGGACATTGATAATGTCTTGAGGGAGAGGGATAATGGTCCGTATATTATTGCTAGAAATGCATTCCCTCTTTTTGCCACAAATTCTAAGGGTAATGGTGCTACCAAGAAGTAAGGGTAGCCTACAATCTAAGGTGAAGCCCACAACTCTGGTTGGTTCTATGTATCTATCTAATGTGTTGTTGTCTCTCCACCACAGCAGCTCTATATCTACCGGGTCTGCTCGTAGGTATACAAGCCTATCCATAATGTAACAGCTAATTTTGGGTGACCGCTTGAGCGGTCATTTGGTCACTCGAGCGTAGAATTGCAGCTCCCAGTATCTCGCAGGTTTGCAGGCGACTGTAGCTCTGCAAAACTTCTAAGACCATGCGTTTACCACTCGAGCAACAGAAAGTTTGCTTAAGCGATCTATTTGTATTTTGGCACTTCACTCGAGCAATGAAAAGTTCGCTCGAACGGTCTGTTGGGCAAAAGAGTTATAAAGTGATCCAAACACTTTTCTAATTTATTTCTTACACAATTCTTCTCTCTCTAACAACCTTTTTTCCAAAACCCTAGCTTGTAAACTTTAGATTTCATCTAGTAATAGCAAGAATCAATCTTTGGGCCTTCATTAAAGTCGTTACCCTCGTCAAGAACTACGTTTCGAAGCGATTAGATCGTGGTATTTTGGAAGTTCATCACATGGATCTCCATCTCTCATCTTGCAACCCATGAGGTAGGAATACCTTTACCCTTGTGTATTTATACTTGGTTTAAATGTGTGTAAATCTTAATGTGTATGTGACTATTGAGATGGATGATGTAGATGCATATATATATATATATATATATAAGTTATGTTGATGAGGTGTTTTGTGTGAAATTGATGATGTGTTGGGAAATCAATTATGGAAGAATGAGCAAATATATATGAATTAAGGGAAATTAATGCTTTGAAGGAAAAGCCCCAAATTTTAAAGGTGTCACCCTAAAGGTTGTTCTTGATTTTGACTTCATGGATAATTGATAAGTAAAATTGGAGGGTCTTTGTGATTTCATGTGTTGTGCTTAAGATATTAATGTTTTGGAATGTGTTTGAGATGCCCACTTGCCCGGTTCGTGTGAGGACGATGAATGTGGAAATGTGTTTGAGATGCCCACTTGCCCGTTTCGTGTGAGGGCGACGAATGTGGGAATGTTATGAGGTGTCCATTTGCCGATCGTGTGAAGACGACAAAAGTGAAAGGTTTGAGGTGTCCACTAGCCATCCGTGTGAAGACGAAAAAATGTGGAGATCGAATGTTGAATTGTGTGTTATGTGATAATTTTTAAACCAATGTAAATTCATGGGCATTGATAGAGGTCATGTATATTTTAAATCAAATATTTATATACTTGGTTAAAGTTATTCTCTATTGGGCAATTGCCCATTCCTATTTACTAACATTTCAGGACATGAAGAGCCCCAAACTCGCCAATAAAAAAGAAAGAGAAAAATGAAAAACCACTATCTCTTTTAAAAATCTAAATTTTTGTGATCTTGAAAGTGTAATGTAACAAGGAACTCTTTTCCTAATTTTAAGTTGAGTTTTGTATTTTTGTATTAAGGGGCACAACGTAAATGTTTTGTAACTTTCTCTAACTTACTGAACTGAGATCTATTTTTTGTAATTTTTGTAAAGTGATTCTATAGTTCAATAAGAAACAGAAACATTTGAATGGAATTATGTTGTTTTGGTGTATGAGCATGTTCTTTAATTATTTAATGGGAATTATATATGGGGTGTTACACAAAAGTCAGTTAAGGATCGGGTGTGAATGTTTAATTATGTCTTCTGAATCTCCCTACTCCTCCAGCAGGTCTAGGAGATAGCTATTATGTCCTCCAAAAACCTCCTCGAGATTTGGTGGCTCAAGCCCATACTAGAATGAGTCACCGAAGTTAAGTTTTGACATTTGTTACATAACATGATGATCAAACTTAGCTATGGAACATACAGAATGACAAACTTATGAACTAAGGTTTTTCCTCATCCTATTTCTTAATTGTGCACATGTCCTATGTCCCAATGACTTTTTTTTTTTTTAAACCATCGCTCCGATACCACTTTTGTCACAACCCAACCCCAATACCTAGGGGTTGGATATCGCAACTAGTCAATTTCTAAGGATCAATTTTAAATTAAACAAATTAATAACGTAGCAGGGTAAAATAAAAAGTGTACATAAATATTTATTTTATTTAAACGTACATTGGAGCTTTTATTCATTTAATAAGAGCTAGACAACAATTACAAATTAAAAAAAAACACTATGTTTGTTCCAAGCCTTGGTATTGCTTTATGGGGTTAAAATCTCCTACCTAAGTTTCATTACGTAAAAAGGTATAACAGTTATAAGCACATAGCAGTGTAAGAAATATTATATAGAGAGCACAAAGGTACCAAAATCACCATGGATAATTATTTAGGCTAAACAGTGAATAATTTAGTTCGAACGAATATATTCTTTTAAATAACAGAAATATAATGCAGAAATTGTATAAGCAAAATAATCATAACCATAGTATAGAACAGAACAGAGGATTAATGGATCCATGACAAACGAGGGTTACTAAGTGACTAATCAGAGAGCCTATGGTTATTTAAGTCCCCCAAGTATGGAACCTCCGTGGTGGTACTTACAAAATAGTTGCTCACATTATCAAAATCATACTTAATAAACAGTTATATCAATGGGGTTTTACCGTTCAAACAAATAGGGTTCACAAAATAAATGACATATTTAAAGTGCAAATATAATTTACAAAGCATAAAAGAATATACGGTTACTCAAGGTATAATACAACTCACCTTTTAAAATTACCTCATATTGTTTCCTCATTTTCCGAAACCTCTTGCTAACTCTTCCTTTCCCTTTGCTTTAGTTATCGTTTTTCTTTTTATGCTTTTGATTGCTAAGAACTTACCCCAATTCTTACCCTCCAATCATTACACATCTACATTGAGGATTCCGAAAGCAAGACACGCTACTGCTGAACTTAGGGACACCTTGCTCTTCAAGATATTGCCACCATTTTCCTTTATTGCACTTTGGCCCAATAATTTCACTATTACCTTTTATGGGATGCCTTTGGGGTTACCAAGCATGCCTAACAGTTCAGACCCCCAATTTCTGATCTAATATCACTAGGGCAATATGAAATAGAAAATGAGAGTCCAGATCTAACAATTTTTACAGAAAATCCATTTTATTACAAAACATTTGCCAGGAATGGACTACATCACCAAATTCCAGAGTCGCCACCTAATCTTCTGGGAAAATTAGGAAACACGTGACTCATGCCAAAGGCCACCGTCCATCATAACCAAAGTGTCTCGACTCAAGGAACTTAGGTAAGAGAGAGGAAGGTTGTTAATTGAGAACCCCTCTCACCCAATCACAAGATTGGCCTCTACTAAGTCCTGATGTGGTTTTTATAATCAACATATATTCATGTTATGGTTTTAATAACGCTATCATTACTATTTGAGGCAGGTAAGTATAGATTGTGTCATTAATTTTGGTTATGTCTTGATTTCATGCATTTTTGAAAAGTCTTTTTGTACAAACTCAACAGTACAAGAAATCAACTACATTTCGATACATCCACTGCCATTCAAATAGATATCTCATATAAGCACTTAGCTTCATGATATAGCAACAAATATGATAAGAAACATGCACATGCACATGCACATAAAATATGCTAAAGCCAAAATTCCTCACCTAATACTCCGAGGTGGGTCCCAAGAAATGTTTAGATATATACACTTATATGCATGATCCTATATACAAACGACTAATATAATACATATACGACATGCCTCTAAAAGTCCGGAGAAGAAATACAAGACAAAGGATGCCGGCATGAAGAAATTTGTCGTCGGTAAATTTCTGGACTTTGTTATGGTAGACTCCTAAACGGTAATTTCTCAAGTTCAAAGTTTTCAAATAATTCTGCATGATATTCATTCAGAAGGTATGTCTCTTAGCGAGTCTTTCCGAGTCGCTGCTTTGGTGGAAAAGTTACCACCGGCTTGGAAAGATTTCAAAAATTATTTAAAACATAAACGCAAAGAGATGATCATGGATGAACTTATTGTAAGACTGAGAATTGAAGAAGATAACCGAAAGGCTGAAAAGAGGAATGGGAAAAATCGCATTGAATCCAAGGCTAATGTGGTTGAACAAGTTCATTAACCACATAACAAAAAAGAGGAAGTTTACTGGAGATGGTCCTAAACAAGGCGATAGCAGCAAGAAGTTCAAAGGAAAATGCTATAACTGTGACAAGACTGGACATCGAGCTTCTGATTGTCGCCGCCCTAAGAAGGATCATGGAAGTACAAGCAAGAAGACTACTAATCAGGACAATGTAACTGAACTAGATTACATCTCTGACGGAGTGAATGACATCAACCTCTCTGCTGTGGTGTCTGAGGCTAACTTGGTTGGAAATCACAAGGAATGGTGGGTTGACACTGGGGCAACTCGTCACATTTGTGCGGACAAGAAGATGTTCACTACCTACAATGAGGCTGCAAATGGTGAACAACTTTTCATGGAAAATTCTTCTACTTCTACTGTGGCTGGACAAGGGAAAGTGATCTTGAAGATGACATCAGGGAAAGAACTGACCCTCAACAACGTACTGCATGTACCTGACATCCGGAAGAATTTAGTTTCTGGTTCTTTGTTAAGTAAAAATGGTTTTAGGCTTGTTTTTGAGTCTGATAAATTTGTATTAACAAAGAGTGGTATGTATGTTGGTAAGGGATATATGAGTGATAGTCTCTTTAAACTAAATGTAATGACAGTTGTACCAAAAGTTGCTATGAATAAGAATAACACATCTTTTGCTTATATTCTTGAGTCGAATTTATGGCATGGTAGATTAGGACATGTGAATTTTGATGCTTTGCGTAGATTAATTGGTTTAGATTATATACCAAAGTTTGAAATTAATCCTAATCATAAATGTGAAGTTTGTGTAGAAGCGAAACTAACTAAGGCTCCATTTAAATCGGTTGAAAGGAAAACCGAACCTCTAGAATTAATTCATACTGATGTATGTGATCTAAAATTTGTTCAAACTAGAGGAGGCAAAAAGTATTTCATAACATTTATCGATGATTGCACAAGATATTGTTATGTTTATTTACTTAGAAGTAAAGATGAAGCCTTAGAAATGTTTAAACTCTACAAAACAGAAGTTGAAAATCAACTTGGTAAAACCATTAAAATGGTTAGAAGTGATAGGGGTGGTGAATATGATGCACCATTAAATGAATTTTGTGCACAACATGGCATTATTCACCAAACTACAGCACCCTATTCTCCTCAGCAAAATGGAATTGCTGAAAGAAAGAATAGAACCTTAAAAGAAATGATGAATGCCATATTACTAAGTTCAGGCTTACCACAGAACTTGTGGGGGGAAGCAATATTGTCTGCTAATTATGTTCTTAATAGAATACCTCATAAGAAAACCAACAGCACTCCTTATGAATTGTGGAAAGAACGACCACCTTCCTACAAATACTTAAAAGTGTGGGGGTGTTTGGCAAAAGTTGAAGTTCCTGTTTCTAAAAAGACTAAGATTGGACCAAAAACAGTAGATTGTGTGTTTATTAGTTATGCTCAGAATAGTAGTGCATATCGGTTTCTGACTTATAAATCAGAAATACCTGATATAAATGTGAACACTATTATAGAGTCAAGGAATGCTGTATTTTTTGAACATGTCTTTCCTTACAAGAAAGGACAGGAATTAAGTTCACAGAAAAGAACTTATGATTGTACACAAAGTTAAGAGACTAATGACAATCAAACACAAGAGACTAGTAATGGTCTCGACCAACAGGATTTAACTGATGATGAACCAAGAAGAAGTAAGAGAGCGAGAACATCAAAATCCTTTGGTCCAGATTTCCTAACATACCTGTTAGAAAATGAACCTCAAAGCTTTAAGGCAGCAATGACAGGTCCTAAAGCACCTTTGTGGAAAGAGGCTGTTAATAATGAAATTGAATCCATTATGCAAAATCATACTTGGGAATTGGTGGATCTTCCATCAGGTTCTAAACCACTTGGATATAAATGGATATTTAAGAGAAAAATGAAAGCAGATGGTTCAATAGACAAGTATAAAGCAAGACTTGTAGTAAAAGGTTACAGACAAAAGGAAGGTCTGGACTATTTTGACACATATTCCCCTGTGACAAGAATAACATCCATTCGCATGCTTATTTCTATAGCAGCTTTGTTTAATTTAGAAATACATCAAATGGATGTTAAGACAACTTTCTTAAACGGTGATCTAAATGAAGAGATCTATATGGAGTAACCCGAAGGGTTTGTAGTGCCAGGGCAAGAAAAGAAAGTTTGTCGACTTGTAAAATCCCTTTATGGATTAAAACAAGCACCTAAGCAATGGCATGAAAAATTTGATCATGCAATGCTTACTAATGGGTTTAAGATAAACGAATGTGATAAATGCGTCTATGTTAAAAACACTAACCAAGGATATGTCATAGTTTGTCTTTATGTGGATGACATGCTTATCATTGGAAGCAGTCAAAACATGATCAAATCAACTAAGCAAATGCTTAATAAAAGATTTGATATGAAAGATATGGGGGTCGCAGATGTTATATTAGGAATGAAAATTATTAAAACATCTGACGGATATGCATTATCTCAATCACATTATATTGAGAAAATTCTTGGTAAATTTATTAAGGATGATATGAATTTAGCTAGAACACCTGTAGACGTCAATCTTTATTTATCAAAAAATAAAGGTGATGTAGTGTCTCAGTTAAAATACTCCCAAATCATTGGAAGCCTAATGTACCTAATGAATTGTACTCGTCCTGATATAGCTTATGTGTAACAATCCTCATACTGCTTATCGATTAATTACCGATTACTGCTAAACTGAGAATGATTATGATTGGTAATTGAACTGACTGGATTACTGAACTGACTGACTGAAATCTGAAACTGAATTGATTGCCTGTATCTGCTTGAATTGTAATTCTATCTGTTTGACTGTATGATTATCTGTTCAATTTCTATGTTTAAACTGCTAATTGAAGGCCTTATCGGCGGCCGAATCCAAAATTGATTGATGTTCCATGATCAATAGAATTTATGTAATTTTATGGTATAATTATCCAAAAAACTGATTAGGTATGATTAAATTAAATTAAATTAATATTGGTAAAATGCGAAGTTGCCTTATTTACCAAACTAGCCTTAGTGGGCATTACACCAAACATATTTGAGCCTTAGCTTTGCATTCCAAAACATTTCCTCAGCCTTATTTCATTGATATTGTCGACCAAGAGAGCTAGTGAGAGAGAAATTGAGTTTCTTCTTGAGAATTGCTTGGAGACTTGGAGATTTGGAAGAGTAATTGCATATTTGAGCTCCTACACCTCTAATTCAAGACCTAAGGTAGAATAACTACCCTTTTGTTTGTAATTTTGTTAGACTCTTGCATGATTTTGAGCTAAGTTGAAGTCTAGAGCCAATTTATGGCTTGTAATGTTGTATTGAGCTCAATTGTTGCATGCATGTGCATATTGCTAAGTTTTGAGGTTACAATCCTTCATTTCTCACATGCATGTTCATGTTAGTGTTAAGGACCATGTTTTCATCTTGAATTTGGAAGAATGAGCTCATTAGAGCATGTTTTGAAGTTTTGAAATGGTTTGAATTCATGCATGTCATGTTTGTAGCATGTTCATGAAAATTTGGTTTGAAATGGGTTTAATTAAACACCCTCGGGCTTTGATTTCTCAAATTGAGCTTTGAATCATGTTATTCTATGTGTTATAAATGTTTTCCAGAAAATTAGCCAAGAGGGTCGAATTTGATGCATTTAACTTGGTTTTGGCTTGGAGGTGCAATCTGAGTTTTCCAGATTTTGCACTTCCGCTCGAGCGGGGGAAGTGCCGCTCGAGCGGGAAAATCGAGCTCCCAGCATCTTGCACTGTACATCAGTCCGCTCGAGCGGAGGACTGGGTGACACGCTCGAGCGGGCGTCGAGCGTAAATTTCACCTATCCAGTACTTTTTGGTTCGCTCGAGTGGGAAAGTTGACGCTCGAGCGGGGCCCTTTGTTGCATATACGCTCGAGCGGGGAAACCTGCGCTCGAGCGGGGATCTGTTTTTCTGAAAAATAACCTACATCTTTGCATCCTCTTTCCATCCTAGGCATTCTAGGGCATATTTAAGGCATCTTAAAGAGGATATAGATGTAGAACCACACTGAGGCAAATTAGGGATTAAGTTATTATCTTTCCCAATTGTGAAACTTAGTGTGTGTTCAATCTGTTAACTGTATAGGGTTGGCTTTCTGAGGAGACGCTTTAGTTCACTGTAGCCAGAACTCTGTGAGTAACAATTGTGTAAAGATATGTTCAAATGATCATCTTTTGAATACTGAACTGAACTGTTTACTGAACTGATATTGATTACTGAATGAATGTATGTCCTTTATTTCTGAACTGTACTGTGGCATCCTTAGCACCTATTGTTTACTGTTACTGTTACAGAGATCTCTGTCGGTTCCCTCGTGGAACCACTACCGTTTACTGATTGATGGCCATCATTACTGTTCGGTCTTTTAAGACCTACTGTTACTGTTATGCTAATGGATGTACCACATATGACCGTTTACTATACTGAACAACTGTTATACTGATTGAAATGAACTGTTTTCATTACTGTAAGGACATTCATTCTAAACCTCTTTACGCTTTATGTTATTCACTAGGCTTTAGCTCACTGCTCATATATATATGTAGGTGTTCAGGCACCGGATCAAAGCTAGAAGCGTCGGGGTAGATTCCCAGTTTTGTCAAGCCAACCAATGTGCCTCACTGCGAGGTTCCGAGCCTGCCAAGCTTAGGCTATGGGGTGTTTTAGTTTTCCCCCTTACTGTACTATTTCATTTACTGTATAGACTGAACGTTTGCACTGTACTGTTTATCAGGGATTAAGTCCCTGTACTGACTGGTTGTATATATATGCATACTGTTTCGTACTGTTCTGTGTATATGTATGAAAAATCGTTTTGGCATACAGACTGGCACAACTCATTAGACATTGTTTATTTACTGTGTTGGCTTCCGCCAAGCCCCTGTACTCTGTTTTACTAC
The DNA here is from genome assembly GCA_030407325.1 of Camellia japonica. NCBI lineage: Eukaryota > Viridiplantae > Streptophyta > Magnoliopsida > Ericales > Theaceae > Camellia > Camellia japonica. The sequence goes on along the minus strand of JAPPVO010000017.1, from coordinate 104,979,994 downwards.
CTTACTGTTAAGCAGGCCTTCGGTAATCTCGGATTACTGGCCGGTTACGGTGCTAAACCATAGGGGCGGGTTTGGGTCGTGACATTATGCTATCAGTAAATTGAGTAGGTACACTAGTAACCCCGGAGAAGACCATTGGAAAGCGATCATTCGGGTTCTTAGATATCTAAGATTCACCCGTGATCATGGTTTGAACTTTACTCGATATCCAGCAGTACTTGAAGGTTATTGTGATGCAAATTGGATATCGGATACTAAAGATTCAAAATCCACAAGTGGATATGTCTTTACTCTGGGAGGCGCTGTTGTTTCTTGGAAATCCACGAAACAAACATGCATCGCACGATCCACAATGGAATCCGAGTTCATTGCTTTAGACAAAGTAGGAGAAGAAGCAGAATGGCTTCGTCACTTCTTAGAAGACATTCCAATGTGGCCAAAACCTGTGCCAGCTATTTGCATTCATTGTGATAGTCAATCTGCAATAGGCAGGGCACAGAATTATATGTATAACGGTAAATCACGACATATTCGTCGTCGACATAATACCGTAAGGCAATTGTTGTCAAATGGAATAATCTCAATAGATTATATAAAATCTAAAGAGAATATTGCAGATTCGTTAACAAAAGGTTTGACAAAAGAGCTAGTATATAGTTCATCGAAGGAGATGGAATTAAAGCCTATTACATAAGAGTTGTCATAATGGTAACCCTACTTATATGACTGGAGATCCCAAGAACTAAGTTCAAAAGGACAACTAAGTTATGTATGGCTCACCAGAAATCACCAAGGGATTAAAATTCCCTACCCATTCCTATGGTGAGAGTGATATCTGCAACATATATTGTATGTAGGGGTATAAGGATAAGCTTTACTTTTAATGATTACTTATATCTTGATTGAGGCATAAAATCAAGACGAGTATAAGGAGATACTCACAATAAGAATCACCTATATGAGTGTCGAACTGGGGTCGGTTCTATGAGAATGAAGAGGCTAAATTCTCTAGAAACACTCATGAAAACCAGGAGCGTTCAAGGCCAAAATGAACCCAACAGTGAGAACCACGATGTATTAGAAGATATTTTGTGTGAAATCTGTTGTCTTGGCTTACACAAACGGCTGAACAATTCAAGGCATGCGTCTATTGGTTAGCCAGTAAGTCCGATAGGTTATTACTAGAGAAGGTTCAAGGCCGAAAGCTACCTATCCTGATGCAAGATATTTTTGACTTATACTCTTTCGATAAAGTCTGCATATTGTTGCATTTCCGTTGTCATCAAATTCCATTCATGTGGGGGATTGTTGGAAATGGTTATAAAATTCTGGGTGAAACCAGAATTTTTTCCTAAGTTTGGTCTATTTTTTAGGTGGGCCTTGAGCGTCGTTTGTCGCGGGTCAAAGTGGTAACGCGTTCTATGCCGCGTTGTGATTTGGTTGCTCAAAACCATTACCGAGTGAATGGGAAATTGAAGCCAAAGTATGCTCCATGGAAATGGAGTTTTTGTGGAAAATCCTTAAAGGTTTGAATAAGGCTTGTCCTACATTGATTTGGTGGGAAGTTTTAAATGGGTTTATAAGGATGGGATTGGAACTTGGGTGTGCCCAAGAGGTACCCAAGTGTTTTAGAGAGGGAGGTTATGGGACAATGGGCTAGACCATTGGACTCAAAATCACAACAACGCGAGCGCGCGCCGCCGCCGCCGTCCGTTCAGCGGGCTGGGCTTGAGCGCGGGTGTGGTGGTGGTTGGGCTTGTTCGGCCCATACTAATTTTTGGGCCAAAAACATTTGAATTAATTTTATTTTTAGTAAAATAAAATCCAGAATTCAATTAATTCTGGAAATAAACTGGTCCGATTTACTGTACACCCAAACAAGGCCCTTCCCGTTTTTTAATCTGTTCAAATTTTGAATCCAACAGGTTTGTTTCTGTTTATTCAAATTGAACAGGTTTCATACCTGTTCAAACGGTTTTGCACCTGTTTAATTCAAACCCAACAGCCATAATTTCTCCTAAATAGACTGCCCCTCATTTGGATTCATTCACAAATTTCGTCCATAAAATTCTGCATACATAATCTTCATTTTGCTGCATTATTTTCTTGTTAGAGAGAGTATAAACACTTAGTGTGTTCGATGAACGAATAAATTGTAGTGCTGCTTTTATTCGTTGATAGATCATTTCATCCTGGGAGATAGACGTTCATATTCTGAAAGCACCGAGGAGAGGACGAATCTGTCTTAAGGACACAGTGTCAAACACTGGACTTGATTAGATAATTATTCAAATAAATTAATCAAGAAGTTGTTTAATTTATTTTCTGTTTCATTTGTTTATTTAAATCAGATTTTAATTTTGTTTTTGTAACAAAATAAATTTGTTTTTATTTATTTATTTTTATTTCGAGTTTGATTTTTTGTAATTAAACAAATTCTCTCCTTTCTTTTATTTCTTTATATTCTGGTTGTTGTTTAGTACATAACAGAATTTAAAACTATTTAAATACAGTGAAGATTGTCCAACAGGAAACACGTCCTATCAATTCATATTTAACACATTATCTTTATCATTATTCAAGTCATCGAAAATCCAATACCACTCTAATTAAGTTTTTCCTTGAGTTAGATGTTTTAAGTTAAAGTTAATAAAACTTATCAAGACATTAATTTCTACATAAGCATGAGTCATCAAAGGACTATGATAAGGAACATAACCATAAACTGCAAATATCATACCAAGACATGAACAAGTGCTAATAAGCACATTCATGAAGGAAGAACTAAATTCATCAACAAAAGTAAATTTTCAAATTTGGTTCACTTTAGAGATTGCAATTAAGAGATATAGTTTAGATTTTTCCTAAACTTGGCCTTTCTATGATTTGTAGGTAATTTTATCTAGTTTCCAGAACATTTTTTAGAAGTGGCATATGTCACGCCCCAAAATTTGGACAATAAATATTAAATTAGGACTAAACCCAATTAATATTCCATTATCCAAATCCTAGGGGAGAAAAAAAAAAAAAAAAAACTAAACGCCAACCAAACCATCCACCATAATTTGATAACTAATCAATACCTTCAACATTAAAGTAACAATACGTAGTCAAATAACTTAAATAATGTACGGTTACAAACCATGCCAAATTATCCCAATACTATAGTTATAAAAAAAATAAAATAATAAATATATAAACTAATATCAACCATATAACTCAAGAAAACAAAGAAATCCAAGAGACATACCAAACAACTATAATTATTCCATGTCACCACTGTAGCCCCAACTAATCTTTCAAAGGAAGCTCGGCTGTGCTCAAACAGAATGTACCCGAGTTGTCAAGAGACAAAACAGGTCAGTATATAGGTATACTGGTATGACTACAAGATTTAACACCCACGTGTCCACCAGACACAAACAAAAATACATTTAATTCTTGTTACGGGACAAGACAAGTAGTTCCATCCGCATCGAGACGAATGGGTAATTTCCCGAGATATGGTGGCATTTAGTTTCTTGTCCTTACACAACGAAATATAATTGATAAATATAAAATAAAAAAAATAAAAATAAAAATATGGTGAGTCAGCCTTGCAAAAAGTTAGTAAAACATACCATCCTGAAAAAAAATAAAGTTAGTATAATTTAATCATAAGTAAGCTGCTGAAGAAGTATGAAAATGCATTGTTTCATATTTAAATAATTCAAATTGACCAAAACTCAAAGAACAAAAGTTGTACAGAATTAAATTTCCTAAAAGACATTGCAAACGAATTTAGTAGAAACTGAACAGGTTGAGAGAACAATTTTATAGAAGAACTTAGACAGAATTCAACCGAAAAATCTGAAGTTGAAAACGAACAAAAACTGCCCTTAGATGATTTCTTTCAGAAAAGTTCAAAACATAAAAAGTGTGCAGAATAATTTTTTTCTTCAGTTTTATACGAAACCAAGAAAAATGAGCTCGTTTCGTGGATTAAAACAGCATCTAAAGTTTTCCATACTAAAATAAATAAAAACTATTGTAACCAAGATTATCTGATTACAAGTTTTAATCGATCTTTTTAATAAAAAGTTAAAACACAAAAATTGCCTAGAATCATATATACATGCCTCTACTCAAATTTCATAATTTATCGAGGTCGTTTACTATTTTTCAAGATATACAAATCAACACAATTCACATTATACCAATAAACTTGTAATTTAATTCTTTGTACCTTAACTCTACCACTTCGGCATCTACTTCCGGCCTACACATATATCCCATGTGCCTCCCGTATACCTAACACCGCTCCGAAGCCAACTTGCACCGGGATATCATCTCGAGTTTGACTCACACTCCCCACATGGTTAGCATATACGTACGCGTGTAAATCAAAACACTCGTCTACTCATGAGAACGAGACAACAATATATATATATATATATACAAAATATCTCACTTATGAGAACAAAACTAATAATGCCAAGCTAAGGCATTCAACTAAATCTCATAATCCTCATTTTTTTTTATACATTTTTTCTCACCAACACTCAAATAAACAACAATTCATGGAGTCATGGTGGAGATTAAGGAATTTTTCTATGAGTTCTAAGTTTATTTTAATTTCATATATCCATGAGTGTGATTACAACTATAAAATATATCCATATTAAAAACCCTACACCTTGCATACACAATAATCAAAATAATTAAAATCAATCAATCATCTTAAAACTCTAAACCTTATATATACAACTAATCAAAATAATTAAAATCAATCAATCATCTAAAAATCATAAACCTTACATACACACCTAATTAAAATGATTAAAATCAATCAATCATCTACATGCAAATATGAAATTAATTTAACATCAAATAAATAAAAATAAAAAAAATAAAAATAACGAATTAAATATAAATCAAGGGAAGTAGGTTTTGTACTCACAATATTTTTTTGAAGATCAAATAATTATTTGAAGAACTAATGGAGTCCCCAAACAAAACCTAATTTTTTTTTCTTTTTTCTCTTCTTCCGCCGCTCTCTCTCTCTCTCTCTCCCTCCCTCCCTCCCCTCCCCCTTTCCGCTGCAGCTGCTCTCGTTTTTCTTTAGGGAGGCTCTAACAATTATAACCTAATAAACTATTATAAATATATATTATATAATACAACATAATTACAATATATAAATATAAATATAAGATTAAATATATATATATATAACACATTTTTTTTAATAACAATAAATATATAAATATTTAGATTAATTATAAATAATTAAATAACACATTAAATTAATTAAATATCACATTAAATTCTCATGTAACCACACAATTAATGAAGTCTCAAAAAAATAAAGTAATAATAAATAAATGATGACTTACGGAAAAAAAAAAATCCGGGTTGCTACAGCATAACTTTCCTAGATTTTTAGTTATTTAATAAGTACTCCGGCGCTGTCCAGATTCTTTGACTGTTACGAAAATCGGGTTTTCTCTCAAACCACTCACTCTTTTCCGACATAATTTTTTTTACATGAAATATAACTCTTAAAAGGAAGGTTTTGAAAAAAAAAAATGAAGTTAAGGAGATTTTTCTACATTTTTCTAGAATTTTTGGAAGTGGGTTGTAAATATGGTTCTTTGAGCACAGAGTTTGAAATAAGAGAAAAAATAAGAAAAGAGCGTAACCATGGATAATTTTTCATTTCTATTGTGATGAAAGCATGCTAAATAATATATATTAAACTCAAAAATTTGGATTGAAGGTGTGCCTTTAGGAATTATGTGAGGTAAGTGTAGAAGAAGATAGTTTTGCACCTATTAGGAGAAAACACAAGGGTGGAACAATGTTCAACTCTTTTTATTTTTAACATAAGAACACCATTAAAACACATTTGAAATTTATGTTTAGAACCTCAAGAACATGTATTTGAAAGAGGAAAATAGAGAAAGGGTGGTAAGTGGTTACTTGTTGCCTAGATGTTTGCACAATTCTTTCCTCTCATTTCTTCTCTCCACCACCAAGCTCTCTCTCTTCCTCTCTTTTCTCTCTCTCAGCTGTGGGTAGTGTGTGAGTGTGTATGTGTGTTCAACTAATGGGGATGGATGGTATATTTATAGATAAAAAAAGTGGTAAAAAGACTATTTCGCTTTTGGTTTCAATTTAATTGAATAATGCCTTAATTTAGTTGGAATGTAATGGAATGAGGAATGATTAGCACCTTAATTATGTACTTAATTATGATTTAGTTAGGTTTAGAGGTAATTAAACACCTTATAGTTACAAGTACATACATACATACATATATATATATATATCAAAATCTAAATTGGTACCAAAGTCATTATTTCTTCCAAGATTTAAGGGATTTTGTTTCCATTTGTACATCCTAGTATATCCTGAGAGAGGGCGGGAGGGTTGGGTGGCCGGCCATCATGAAGATTTGGAGGAATTTTATTAACTTATTTTGTGTACAATTTTATGAAGATCTTCATGTACAAACTTATTTATTGGTACAAGTATGTATATATGTATATATATTGTACAAGCACGAAATAATGTTCTCGTATAATCTTGTTGATCAAGTTTGCGCTCCTCCAAACGTCGTCGCTTTACTCCCTGAAAACACAAACGTGAGTTAGCAGGCGGGTGTGCGCCGGATACCTCTTTGATACCTAAGTCAGCAAAATAGACAAATAGACAAAAGGTCTGTGTGTTCGGGAATCAAAGTTGTGATACTTGTACATAGGTCTTGCTATGAGTTTTTATAGATTTCGCTTGGCACAATCCTAGTAGAACTCTTACTCCTCAATGTAGAGTCCTCCTAGGAATTACACCTCTAAGAGATAATGCTTATCTCTTAACACCCTTCTCACTGCTTTAACCAAGTGAAATGGTCTTACCTCGGTAGTATGACAAAACGACCGGGCTAACACATCCTCAAGTGGCAGATTTCACCGAGCTTTCCTTAGCTCGATCCTACCTCGCTTTACTTAGCACGGTTTCACCCTGCTACAACACGGCTCCCTGTACCTCGGTCCAGAATACTCAAGCCGAGCTAACCTCAGTCATTCATGACCGGGCTAACAAGGCCCAGTGGCGAAGCCCATTCACCTCGGCCCATTATTTGACTCACCATAAATCTGGTTCCAGCTCGGCCCAAGCTTCACACATTTTACCCTATCATATATATATATATATAAAGCTATAAAATCTTTCCATATATTCCCATATCTTTCAATATCTCCCATGTCTTTCAAAATCTTTCCATATATCTCCATACACAATTTCTTGATTAATATATACATAATTATAAAAGAGCGTAGGCCTAGATACAATATATATGTATATACAAATAGCATGTATTAGGTCAAAACAAGTTGATAAAATTCCTTCAAATATAACCTTTGGCATAGTATAAAGTGGTTACCTCGAAATTTGAACCCATAATATTAAATTTATTAGGTTAAGGTTTTACCATTGAACTAAAGGAGGGAGAAAATGAATTATAAAAGAAATTTAGAGAAGGGATGATGGTGGTTTACCTTTGATAAACAAAAACTCAACAAACTTATTTTTTTCTTTCTTTCCTTCTCTCTCTCTCTCTCTATATTTATCAAATTCACTCTTTCTCATTCCTTGGGGTCGGCTGCATAGGTGTATAAGAGGGGATGAAACGGGGTGTGTTTATAGAGGATGGAAAAAGATTAGAATTGGGGACAAATTACCCAAATTTGGAAAGGTCAAGTTCACAATTTTTCAATGTTTTCAATCAAAAGGTCATCAACGCCGTTCTCATCACATGGCCAGCCACTCTTCTTGGTCTCTAAATATATTATATAGAAAATATTTGTATATTATACAAATAAAATAATAAACATAAGTACGCTAATTAATAAAATAATACAATTAAGTTTTGAAAAAGTTAAAAATAAAAATAAAAAAGGAATATAGAGACCAAATCTAAATTTATGAAACTTTGATATATATATACATAATTAATATATAATTATTAAAAAATATTTTTAAAATTAATTCGGATATCGTCGAATTAAATTTCAAAAAAAGGCGAGAACTGAGTGAAATCAACGTCACAAAAAAAAGGGCTTTTAAATGATTAATTTATAGTTAAAGAGTTTAATAATTAATATTAGAGTTTTTTTATTAAAAAAATAATTTTTAAGCTATCGGGATTGATTGAGGTTAATCGAATATGCCTGCGATGCGTGTTTGGAGTCCTGGGGTTAAATTTGCTAGAAGATAAAAATTCAGGGGTTTAGCTGAAATAATACTTATTATTAGGGTTTCAAGAAAATTACAAAAAAAAGGATGTCTACAAATTTGCCTTCACTTCCTTACTCACTGATTTTACTTTTATTTTTTTGTGTTTTCATTCGAACTGATAACAGACTCTTGAAAGAGACCGATGCTTTGTGGTTTCGAAGCGTAATTAATCGAAATTGGGTGGTATTCTTCTATATCCGAAGTGGTCAGTTCAAATGATGGTTTGTAAACAAAACCGACCCATGAACAGTTGTGGGAGCCGAATTTATGTGGCCCAATACCATCGGGCCCAAATTGCGAATCGGCCCATTGGGCCTCATCCATCGGATACATTTGGCCGAGTGATATCTCTTAATCGTAAAATACATACGTCGAGTAATCCATTACAAGTCGACATCATGGTTGGTTGTCGATTCCTCGCCATAGAACGTTGAGATCCAGATGAGGTGCGTAGTAGATGAGAGAACCTAAGAAGAAAAGGTCTATAAAAGGAGGAGGAAGACCCAATGATCAGGTATGTTAAAAACACCTAACCCTTATACCAGTTAAAAGAGAAGACTAACTAGACCGTCGGAGTGCTAATTCCAGCACCCTCAACCAGAGTTGTTGTGCTTATAGAAGGACTATTCTGAGATCTGCTTGGATAAAGGAGTATTCCAAATCCATCACTCTACAATTGGTGCCGTCTGTGGGAATACTCAAACTCATCCATGACAAACCTTGCACAAGATCTTTCCCTCGTAGGTAATAATGATACACCATGAATAGTGCATGGGCCAAAAGACATGCCCGCATGAAGAGCCCTAAACTTTGACTTGCTGACTCCCTTACCTTCGTCTTTAGCAAAAAATGCCATGCAAACCCAAATCAATGAAGCAAAATGAAATAAACAACGAATGGAGGATATGGCAGCTGACAACGAATGCCTACGCCAGGAATTGTCCAAATCCCAATATGTACCACAGCACGCGAGGGGTCGGTCGCCAAAGAAGAAGGTAACACAATGACGCTTCCTCCAAAGGCATAAGGATAGTAGTGACTCAGGGACATTAGGAGAAGGACCAAGAAAGCGAGTCTGACCAAATATCTCAGATTCATCGGCCGATAGCCCATGAGTGTGTCATAAGCATAAGAACGGGAGCAATGATTCTGACGAGAGGGACACTTATGACCCTTTCATGCGACGCATTGCCAAGGCCACGTTACCTAAAAAGTTCAAAGCTCCGTCATTTGGTAGTGACTCAGGGACATCAGGAGAAGATCTAGAAGTGCTTATGCACCACTTGAGTGTGGACCCCAAAGCCAAGCTAGTTGTTCAGAAGAGTTGCCATTCAGCTGCCGAGCATACCACCGTCGTATTTGAAGAAGTTGACAAATTGTTGAGGAAGTCACCTATCCCGTATGGTTGTCTAATACTGTCGTGGTAAAAAGAAGATAGGAATGTGGCGTGTGTGTGTCAATTTCACGGATTTGAATAAGACCTAGCCCAAAGACTGCTTTCCTTTACCTCAAATTGACCAACTTATGGATGCCATTGCTCATTATCAGCACATGAGTTTATTGGACGCATATTAGGGTTATCATCATATTGCCATAGATCTTGCTGATCAGGACAAAATGATATTTTTCACTCCAAGGGGAACCTATTGCTACAAGGTTATGCCTTTTGGATTGAAAAATGGCAGGGCAACTTATCAGAAATTGGTCATGACCATGTTTAAAGACCAAATTGGTAAAACCATGGAAGTTTACATTAACAACATGGTGGTAAAGTCTAAGGAAAAAAGCACTCATTTAGTTGATCTTGTCATAACTTTTGATATCCTTTGAAGATACAAAATGAAGCTTAATTCCTCGAAGTACGCATTCAGCATTGGTTCAGGCAAATTCCTTGGCTACATGTCAATCATCGTGGGATAGAAGCTAATCCCAAACAAATTAAAGCTATTATAGAACTCGATTCTCCTAGATCCGTCAAGGAAGTTCAAAAGTTAATGGGCATGGCTGCAGCACTCAAAAAATTTATTAGTCGATCTTCCAACTGATATAGGCCATTCTTTCTGACACTTTGGCAGGGTAAACTATTCAAGTGGACTTTGGAGTGTCAATTAGCTTTGGAAGGACTGAAAACTTACCTCGGCTTTGTCATTTTTCTATTTACTGCCGTGCCAGGCGATACTCTAATCCTGTACTTAGTTGTATTCGATCATGCTATAAGTGTCGTCCTTCATCGTGATGAACTCGGTGAGCAAAAATCTATCTTTTATGTGAGCAAGTCCATGGTTGATGTAGAAACTCGGTATTTGCCCCTGGAGAAATTGATTCTAGCTCTTGTAGTGGCCACTAGGAAGTTAATGCCTTACTTTCAAGCGTACACCATTAAGGTATTAACGGATCACCCCTTTCGTTCAGTTCTCTGCCGAACAGAATCTTCAGGGAGAGTCTTCAAGTGGGCATTGGAACTTGGAAAGTACGATCTCCAATTCTCACCACAAATGGTTATCAAAAGGCAGGTTCTGGCCTACTTCATTACCGAATTTACCAGACCAGTGGATGATGTCGAGATCATCTTGCCAGACCAAGATGGGAGCCAAACGGCTGCATATTTTTTGTGACTTAAAACTAGTTATTAACCAACTAAAGGGGGAGTACGCAGTTAAGAACAATCGCATGACAGCCTATATGATGATAACTAAGTCTTTGTTGGACAAATTTGATAGCCATGAACTCAATCAAATTACTCGCGATCAAAATGCTCACACTGATGCTCTAGCTTGTTTAGCCTTAGCCGTCAATTCAAAACTTAAACGAACCATTGAAATGGGTTTCATTCCTCGAGCCGAGTATCAGTATCCCCGAAGTGGATCCTGTTGTGCATATCATTTAGAGGGGACCGAGTTTGATGGATCCTATCGTTGCGTTCTTAATTTCTGAGCTATTACCGGAGGATAAGAAAGAAGCCCATAAGCTTCAGAATAAGGCCTTGAGCTATTATTTTGCTCCTGAGGGAAAGCTGTACAAAAAATCTCTTTTAGGACCTTACTTAGAGTGTGTTTATCCCGAGAAGGGTGAAGACTTTTTGGCAGAAATACATAAGGGCAGTTGAGGCACCTATTCGGGGGTCGATCATTGGCTCACCAGGTCGTCACTCAAGGATATTGGTGGCTGACCATGTGTACTAATGCTAAAGACTATGTTAAGAAATGTGAGCGGTGCTAAAAATTTTCTCCATTAACACACCTGCCAGCTGAATAGTTGAATTCCTTAACTAGCCCTTGTCATTTTGCTTAATGGGATCTGGATATCATTGGACCATTGCCGAGAGCCCTAGGCAATAAATGATTTTTAATTGTTGCTACAGATTACTACCCCAAGTAGGTTGAGGTCAAACCATTAGCGCACATCCGAGACATCGATGTTAAACACTTTGTCTGGAAGAACATTATAACTCGATTTGGTATCCCTAGAGCACTCATATCGGATAATGGCACCCAATTTGATTATGACATTTGTCGAGAGTTATGTGATATGTATGGAATTCGACCTTACTTTTCTTCACCAGCTTATCCACAAAGTAACGGACAAACGGAGGCTTCTAATAAAGTGGTCTTTGATGGCATCAAGAAACGGTGAAGAAAGCAAAGGGCAAATGGGTTGAAGAATTACCAAGCGTATTGTGGGCGCATCGAACTGCGTCGAGATGGTTTACTGGGGAAACTCCGTTCGCTTTGTGCTTTGGCAATAAGGCAATCATACCATTGGAAATTGGCTTGCCGACTCTTCCATCGAAGGCGTTCGATACTAGTAAGAATGACATGATGTTGGCATTAGATATGGATTTAATTAAAGAGCATCAACATTAAGCCCTTATAAAGATGGCATGATGCCAGCAGTAGCTGGCAAAGTCATACAATCAACAAGTGCAACTATGCTAATATATCCCTAGGGAGTTGGTCCTCAAGAAAGTATTGCCTGCTAGTAAAAATCCTACTGACGACAAACTCAGCCCCAATTGGGATGACCCTTATCAGATTGATTCCATCACCGGGGAAAAGGCATATCGCCTCTTAGATATGAACAACAAGAGGTTACCTCAGCCTTAGAATTCAACCCATCTCCATAAATTTTATCATTAGTCTATATTCTTGTTTGACTCTAATGTGTATTGCTTTGTATATGCACAACCAATCAATGATACAAGATGTCATCTCTATTCCTTGTTTATTTAATATTGATTGCTTTACTTTGATTCAGTTAATCAATAAAAGCCTTCGAATTTGGAGCATTCTCCGTGCTCAGCACAAAGCACCACTTTGTAATGATCAATTTAAATACTTCACATTGTTCAATTTACAAGTATAACTAGTCCAAATATTCAAACCAAGCCTAAATTTTTGAATTTCATTAAGAAAACATCATGACAAATACAAATTCCATTATTATAATACAAATAGTTACTTTGAGCCTGATTGGTGTCCTAGTTTTAATAACATCTACTAACTAAACCCAAGAATCAAACCAGAGTTGCAGCTACCGTTTAACTTTTTTCAGGGTTTGTGCCCTCATCCTCATCGTCTGTTTTCTCAGTGTCATAGGCTTCGAACGACACTACATAACTTTGGTATAACAGCGAAACAAAATTACACCAACCACATGAATGGCTTTGTCCATCCGTGCTTGAAGCCACGATTTTCGTATCAACAAACGTCGTCGGCTAGCTTCTCCCTTGTGGAATCCACCCCTATCTTTTTTCCTTCGAAGAAGCCCTTATTATAGGCTCCACTCTCAATGGCTTCTCTGAGGAAAATATTAGCAGTGTTTCGATTGGCTATTGCTCGACCCATAAGGCGTTGTGTTTTCTTGATTTTTGATGATGCCAAATCTACAGCCCTTGCCGCTTTGAGCTTGCCACTCTGGTTTTCCGAGCCTCATTTTCTACCCTCTTCTCGGCTTAATTAAGGTGGCGTTCCAAGTTTTGGATCCGCTCATCCTTGTGATGAATCTCCCTTTGGCAGCAAGAAGGCGCATGTCGATTTCATATGATCGTAGAGTCCTCTTATAGCCCGATGAATTCCTTATTGGAAGACTTCATAGTCGCCTTGATCGGTCATTGCCTTATGTACTTCAGGGGGAAGATTTGTCCCGCAAACTCCACTGCCACATTCGGATCTTTGACAATTGAATCAACTTCGGTCATTGATTTATTCCCAATGAAAACCGAGAAGCTCAATGGATGTGGCGGTCTACTTAGCTCATTTTGAATTTGAAATTGAGCATCGGCGGTTTTACTGTCCCTATCTTGTGGACCATGCTTCTGGGAGATCTGTTTCGATTATCTCTTTTGCTCATCCCTTATTGTCTGGGCGACCGATGTCTATTTTGCTCCTCAGATTCCATCACACTTTTATGACTTGAGTCGCTAAGCGCTTGCTGATCATTTCCACATCTAACTTTGCTAAACTTTTCCAATTTCCTCTATTATTAAAGAACAATTTTCCCGACATAAACAGTCTTTGAGAAAGCATGAGTGAACCTGACTTGCGTTCTAAGCTTCGCTGGTGATTGATTTCCAAAAAGCACGAGTGAACCTAACTTGCATTTTGAGCTTCGCCGACGACAGGATCCTAGAGGCAACACATGACCTTTGGCAAATTTAAGCTTATGCACAGTTGTAGTTACAATGACAAAATCACGGATTCAAGGGGTGCGTTGCTTTAAATAAGCCTCAAAAGCGCCATTTTCAATGTCATTAGACGGATGCCACCTATTTGCTGTTCCACCATTCACGAAAGTACACGCTACCAATCACTTTATACTTTTTTAGCTTTTTTTGGCCTACTATAATGCCTTCGTGTTTCAACCCGGGCACGGGTAGATAAATGAATCTATTTGGCGTACACTTTACCCCCACTTGTAACTTGGCAATGTTTATTTGGCTGAGCATAAAGCCTTCGTTTCTCAATCGGGGTAGGGGCATATATGAATCTATTTGGCATATAGTTTACCCCATTTGCAAAACGACAACGAGTTCACTTAGCATGTGGTTGGCTTTGTCGAAAGATTTTCAAATTATTCATCAGTTATATGCATGTCCTAGGTTATAATTGGGGCAAGGTCAAGTTGGCACTATCTTATTGGCCTATTGTTTCACCCTTGTTTCTTAATCGGGGCAGGGGCAGATATACGAATCTATTCTTATAGTTTACCTCGTTTGTGAAATGACTAGTTACAGAGAAGTGCCAAATTAACATTGTACAATTATTCTAACTTGATGAATATGTGCTGAGTTAGTTGCAACTATATAAGTGCCAAATGGACTAGCATATTGATAATTGTTTTTCAATTATAAAACATTCATAAAAGCTATTTTATGCACAATGGAGTGTTTTCATTCATAAACTGACTTGTTATAGGAATCAGTCGCTTTACATATGAAAACAACCCTAGTACATAGTCAAAACAAAAAACAAAGATGAAACCTAGAACAAACTAACAGAAAAAACAAAACTTGTTTGACCACAAAACTCTTCATCACCATCTTGGCCTCAACTTCACTCAATGTCCGATACCAGCAATTCAACATCTTCTTGCTTAAATAGAATTGGCACGTAGTAACTTGGGTAGCTGCTAGAGCTTTGAGCTAGCTGTGTTTAAAGCCCTAGTTCTTAAACTTGAGAGCTTCGTTAGTGTACACTGTTGCCGCTTTTGCCCCCTTCTCGAAGGCCTTATACGTTGTTGATTGCGCCTCTTCTATCACTTTTTTAGCCTCCAACAACTTGTCCTTGAGCTTCTCCAGGTCTTCCTTTGCCATTTTCAAGGCTGCATTGGAAAGGTTTGCCATTTCTTCAATAGCATGGCATAACAGGTCGGCGTGTTTTGCTTTTTTCCTCTTTGGCAGCAGCTTTTTGTCGTTCCTCGTTGGCCTTATTTTCTTCAGCCTCTGCCTTTTGTGATGTTACAACAAGTTCATTTATCATCGATCTTGCTTTGCCTTGTTCGGTTGCCATTTCTACCTTAAGCTGATTGATCAACTCTATTGCATTATAATGGCGGTGACCAATCTAGACAATTTGCTATGCAACCTGCAAAAGTGGCAAAAGTTAGAATAATTTTTAGAATTATACCAACGACTGCATTTGTTGACCTAACTCACCAGAATTGCCAATTGAATGGCCATAGCGATCGATACAACATCTTGTTTGGCACGAAATATTGCTTTGTCCAATGGAAGAGTAATGGTAGTAGCCATATTCGGCGTGACTCCAGGCTCCTTCATCGCCGAAGCACCTGTTAGGATGAGCGATCCCTTTATCTTTGGTTGGATAGGAAACGACGCCATTAAGTCAAGAGTCGGTGATGCTCTTGGTTTTTTTTTTTCAATCGACTGCTCGATTGATTGAATGGACTCAACGGGATGCTTAGAGCCCCTTTTGATCAACTCCAATTTCTTCAGTCACTAGCGTTGGAATTTGTCGTGCCAATTCGGTGAATAAGGAACATTCGGTGATCTCTTCTGACTGGTCACCACCGGTGGGGGACCTCTTGTTAGCACTAACAGTTTTAACCACTTTTTATTGTTATATTATTTTATTTTTTTCAGCTAATCTCTGTGGTATTCATTTTCTTAGCAAATTAGGCCAATGAAAGTGGTTTTCCCATCTATTTATTCAATTCTAGATCCTGGAAGATAGTTCAAATCAAGAAAAAATGTCGGCTTCTTCCTGAGTGTTCTTAATCCACTCGAATAGGAGAAGGCACAAACTCTAGATCTTGGTTCAAGTGGCTGGTTCCTCACTTTTAACTTCAATAGCCTAATCAAGTCTTGTGTTCTCGTGATTTGATTATCTCGATGCGGCCTAATTAGCTTGCTCAACTTCTTCATTGGCATTTTCTTCACCGTTCCTATTATCTGATGATTCATTTACTCTATGTCCCCCAAATTCACGTAATTTTCAAAAACAAGTGTTGTGAGCTGCCATTTCGTCTTTGGGAATTAAAATGTGATCGTAACGGTGAAGAAGAAGTAGGAAGGATAATATGAGTAGGATAATGGGCATCACGCCCTTGTCCTTGAAGGTTTTAGGCCAATGTAGTCAAGAACAGTCTTGACTTGGCCAAGAACGGTCTCGTTCCCTGAGGTAATTGCTTTTTTGAGGTCATTACCTGCGTAAATGAAATAGTTAACACTGAAACTACAAAACCGAATAGAATTAAAACTAATTTGTAACTATTCGGCCACCTGGTTTGCCTTTTTGCCTAGGAATAGGTCCGAGCAGCCTCTTCCATGCCGAATTCCCAATTACCTCGGATGAGGACCATAACATCGTCCACCCTCTT